>OY292395.1:21627535-21723818 GCA_958496205.1 Idaea biselata | reverse complement strand
AAAAAAAAAACTTTCCACCCTAGGGATAGAAATAGTAGATTGTATAACCAGGGAGCAAAATAGTATTTTTACGGCAAGGGCGTTACTTTGAATCACGAGCAAAGCGAGGGATTCTAACGTAGAATTCTGAGCGCAGCGAGGGATTCAAAGTATACATCGCCCGAGGCAAAAATAATTTGCTCTCGAGTCATATACTCTACTTTTCATCCCCTTCTATGAGAAAATAAATAAGATATGGTGTTACGTAATTCGTGAATATACCTGTTTACTTAAACAAAAATGTTGGGTATAAAATTTTAATATCACGTTTATTATACAGAAGCCCTCTATAAATATTTGTTGGTTGTTATAGCGGCTACAGAAATACATCATCTGTGAAAATTTCATATAAATACTAAAAAAATAAGCAAAATAAATAAAACAAATGAAACTAACCAAACTAACGGAACTAACGAAACTAATGAACTAATGAAACTAATGATACTAATGAACTAATGAAACTAATGAAACTCATAAAACTAATGAAACTAATGATCCTAATGAAACTAATGAAACTAAAAAAACTCATGAAACAAATGAATCTAATGAAACTAAAGAAACTAATGAACTAATGAACTAATGAAACTCATGAAACTAATTAAACTAACAAAACTAACAAAACTAGCGAAACTAATAAACTAATGAACTAATGAAACAAATGAAACTCATGAAACTAATGAAACTAATGAAACAAACGAAACAAACGAAACCAATGAAACTAATGAAACTCATGAAACTAATGAACCTAATGAAACTAATGAAATTAATGAAACTAATGAACCTGATGAAATTAATGAAACAAATGTAACTAATGAAACTAATGAAGCAAATGAAACTAATGACACTAATGAAACTGAAACTAATGACACTAATGAAACTAATAAAATAAATAAATTCTGTGAACAACACACAGCGCCATCTAGCCCCGTGGTAAGCCAGTAATTCATATAATTTACGTTTGATTTCTATGAATGATACATATGTTCCAAATTCAAATTTACTTTGCTCCCGGCTGTTTTATTTTGCTCCCGGCTGTTTTACTTTGCTCCCGGCTGTTTATCTTAACAGAAAAGAGCTACTTTGGTCGCACTTATAGAGGACCAAAGCGACACTTTTCGAATAGATGGGATGAAAAGCAATTTTCCACCCGGCACCCATAAACATTAAAATTTCCGAATAGGAAAGATGAAAAAATATATTCAACAATGTTCTTATCCCGATATTCCCACGCGATCGGGACTTACACGGGGAAACTGCGGGACGCAGGTAGTAAATAATTATTGTATTGTCAACGTTCCAGTGGGAAGCGAAGGTGGAGCGAGGGCAGCAAGAGTTCGACATGATATCGCGCGTCATAAAGAAGGAGCTTGAACGCTGGGAGGAGATCCGAGTGACGGAACTGAGGACCACCATACTGCGCTACTTGGAGGAGCATATGAAGCATCAGGCACAGGTATGGATACAGACAGGAGATCCGAGTGACGGAACTGAGGACCACCATACTGCGCTACTTGGAGGAGCATATGAAGCATCAGGCACAGGTATGGATACAGACAGGAGATCCGAGTGACGGAACTGAGGCCCACCATACTGCGCTACTTGGAGGAGCATATGAAGCATCAGGCACAGGTATGGATTACAGACAGGAGATCCGAGTGACGGAACTGAGGACCACCATACTGCGCTACTTGGAGGAGCATATGAAGCATCAGGCACAGGTATGGATACAGACAGGAGATCCGAGTGACGGAACTGAGGACCACCATACTGCGCTACTTGGAGGAGCATATGAAGCATCAGGCACAGGTATGGATACAGACAGGAGATCCGAGTGACGGAACTGAGGACCACCATACTGCGCTACTTGGAGGAGCATATGAAGCATCAGGCACAGGTATGGATACAGACAGGAGATCCGAGTGACGGAACTGAGGACCACCATACTGCGCTACTTGGAGGAGCATATGAAGCATCAGGCACAGGTATGGATACAGACAGGAGATCCGAGTGACGGAACTGAGGACCACCATACTGCGCTACTTGGAGGAGCATATGAAGCATCAGGCACAGGTATGGATACAGACAGGAGATCCGAGTGACGGAACTGAGGACCACCATACTGCGCTACTTGGAGGAGCATATGAAGCATCAGGCACAGGTATGGATTACAGACAGGAGATCCGAGTGACGGAACTGAGGACCACCATACTGCGCTACTTGGAGGAGCATATGAAGCATCAGGCACAGGTATGGATTACAGACAGGAGATCCGAGTGACGGAACTGAGGACCACCATACTGCGCTACTTGGAGGAGCATATGAAGCATCAGGCACAGGTATGGATTACAGACAGGAGATCCGAGTGACGGAACTGAGGACCACCATACTGCGCTACTTGGAGGAGCATATGAAGCATCAGGCACAGGTATGGATTACAGACAGGAGATCCGAGTGACGGAACTGAGGACCACCATACTGCGCTACTTGGAGGAGCATATGAAGCATCAGGCACAGGTATGGATACAGACAGGAGATCCGAGTGACGGAACTGAGGACCACCATACTGCGCTACTTGGAGGAGCATATGAAGCATCAGGCACAGGTATGGATTACAGACAGGAGATCCGAGTGACGGAACTGAGGACCACCATACTGCGCTACTTGGAGGAGCATATGAAGCATCAGGCACAGGTATGGATTACAGACAGGAGATCCGAGTGACGGAACTGAGGACCACCATACTGCGCTACTTGGAGGAGCATATGAAGCATCAGGCACAGGTATGGATTACAGACAGGAGATCCGAGTGACGGAACTGAGGACCACCATACTGCGCTACTTGGAGGAGCATATGAAGCATCAGGCACAGGTATGGATTACAGACAGGAGATCCGAGTGACGGAACTGAGGACCACCATACTGCGCTACTTGGAGGAGCATATGAAGCATCAGGCACAGGTATGGATTACAGACAGGAGATCCGAGTGACGGAACTGAGGACCACCATACTGCGCTACTTGGAGGAGCATATGAAGCATCAGGCACAGGTATGGATTACAGACAGGAGATCCGAGTGACGGAACTGTGGACCACCATACTGCGCTACTTGGAGGAGCATATGAAGCATCAGGCACAGGTATGGATTACAGACAGGAGATCCGAGTGACGGAACTGAGGACCACCATACTGCGCTACTTGGAGGAGCATATGAAGCATCAGGCACAGGTATGGATACAGACAGGAGATCCGAGTGACGGAACTGAGGACCACCATACTGCGCTACTTGGAGGAGCATATGAAGCATCAGGCACAGGTATGGATTACAGACAGGAGATCCGAGTGACGGAACTGAGGACCACCATACTGCGCTACTTGGAGGAGCATATGAAGCATCAGGCACAGGTATGGATTACAGACAGGAGATCCGAGTGACGGAACTGAGGACCACCATACTGCGCTACTTGGAGGAGCATATGAAGCATCAGGCACAGGTATGGATACAGACAGGAGATCCGAGTGACGGAACTGAGGACCACCATACTGCGCTACTTGGAGGAGCATATGAAGCATCAGGCACAGGTATGGATTACAGACAGGAGATCCGAGTGACGGAACTGAGGACCACCATACTGCGCTACTTGGAGGAGCATATGAAGCATCAGGCACAGGTATGGATTACAGACAGGAGATCCGAGTGACGGAACTGAGGACCACCATACTGCGCTACTTGGAGGAGCATATGAAGCATCAGGCACAGGTATGGATTACAGACGTAGCTTTTTAGACGACCTATGTGGCGCGTCGGGGGAAAGCCCGACTGCAATGCCGAAGGTTGCAGGTTCGATTCCCGCTGGGTGCAAGTATTTATGCTTAAAAAATAAATATTTGTATCTGGTCTGGGTGTTTTCTATGTATCATATGTATGTTACATCAACAAAAAAGTATTATATGTAGTATATCCTACAAGCCTAGTGCTTAGTTTGGGGCAAAATTGCGCTGTGTGTAACGTCGTGAAAAATCTTATATATAAAATTTCCATGTCACAGTATTAGTTACCGTACTCCTCCGAGACGGCTTCACCGATCTCCACGAAACTCCACATGCGCATTCAGTAGGTCTGAGAATCGGCTACTATCTATAATTTATAAGGCAAAACAACGTGTGCCGTGTCAGCTAGTAATTAATAAAAATGATTAAACATAACCCATCCTTGGCAGTCGGGTAAAAACGGGACTCTATTTACTGGTCAGGCTGGCTGGCTGACCTAGGCTGTATCTCACGAACCGTGATAGCTAGACATTCGAAATTTTCACAGAAGATGGATTTCTGTAGCTGCTATAACATCAAAGACTATAGACAAAATAAAACAAATATCTAAGATGGCTCCCATACAACAAGCGTGATTCAGGGACAGAAAAACGCAACGATACCGCGATGTATTTTGACTACTAACGCCATCTAGGGATAGACTGGCGACAAGTAAAAAAATAAATTTAACGTTTGCGTTGCCTTCCCGGATTGGTTGGTCCAGTGTTAATTTTAGGGTTCCGTACCCAATTGTGATAGTGGAGCGCGAGTCCGATTCGCACTTGACCGGTTATTTATTAATATAATTGTGTAACTTTCCCCAGGCTATCCGCTACTGGGACGCGTTCCTGCCCGAAGCGCGCGCCATCAAATGATGCGCGTGACGGCGCCGCCCGCTCGCTCCGCACGCCCCACACGCCCCGCACGCTCCGCACGCACCCGCATCGTTCACAACACAACCCTAGCTATCTCTTGTTACTTTCATGTTACAACGGTAAGCACAACTACACGTAGATCTTCGAATAAAGTCTCTATTGCAAATCTTGTTAGGGCTCTCGTACCCAAAGGGTATAAAAGGGGTTGTCCATCTGTCTGTCAGTTACCAGGAACTCAAGTATGCTCTCACAATCTTGTCTCAATAGGGTGTCGAAAGAATATTAATTGTTATTTTTAGTGTGTCCTTACATTGTCGATTTGATCAATTTTCAGAATTTGTCTTAAAATTTTGTTTGACTTCACATTGCTTTTATGTAAATCTATTGTCAGATTTCGATTCTACTGCAAAAGCTAATAGTATACTCATCTATAGGCTTTTTTTATTCTAAAGAATCGTGCACTTTATTCGAAGATCTAAGGTGTTCTCTATTTTCAAAACTTGGTTCGAAAATATAAACCTATTTTTTTTTTCTTTTTTTTTCATGATTTGAAATGCCATTTTGTAAAAGTGGCACCGCTGCACCGCTATAAATATTGCCAATAAAAAAAACTTTTTCCATTTTAAACATTATTTACTATTTCATTAATTTTGGTAAACTTCTAACTTACGTCTGTTACGTTTTTTATCTGATTTTTGGAAAATAGGTTATAAATATTCATATAATAATAATGTAAAGAAATGAATTTATAGTTAATCGAAGTATAGATTAGTTAGGACTAGATTTGTGAAACAAAAATACATTAAATAATTATATTATTCGTGTATTATAAATATCATTTTTAATTAAATTAACAGGGTACGTAATCTATAATTAAATTATCTTACATTGCTTCAGGATGGTTGGATTTGTCCTGAAAAGAGTTTATATCTTTTGTAAATTTTGCAGTTTCGCTAAAGCTTTTGAAGTGATAGTAATTTCTTGCAAAATAACCAACAATTGCTGAATCGTTTTTGAGGAAAATCAAATAATGCATAAGCGATGTTGAGACGTTTTAGTTATAGAATACGTGCTCAGGTCTATACTTTGATCGTTTTAATCAATATTATATGTAATATAATAGTATGTATCATCGATAAATTGATGAAATGTATACTTAAGTAAAATGTTTTCCCTTCAAATATTATTTGACAATGGGATATTTACCATGTTTTCCATGATATCCCGTTTTTAAATGATATTTGTAATGAAAATAACCACATGAGTTTAAAATTGTAAAATATTTTGTATAGATTTCATAAGTGAATCATTTCTTTTCCATTAGAGTATCGCAAGTTATCTTCTTGTGATAAAAAAAAAACTTCCATAGAAAAAAAAACATGTCTGTTTTGGTCTGATTTCTATGTAAAAGAATGCTGAAAATAGCATTTGAAATATTTTTTGTTTAATCTTTTAAATTTATTCTCTAAAATTTTAAATCCATAATTTTAGAAATATTTAAAAAGTAAATACATCTACAAAAACATAACGCATGGCCGACACTGAGCGGGATTCGAACCACGCATCTTTTCTCAATCGTGGAGAACCGACTTGAAATCCAATTAGTCTACCGGCGTCGGTGACGCACACCCTGAATTTTTGCATCTGTATCATACATCTGCTACAACTTGGCCATGTTGCATATAATTTATCTTTCTTTTCAAATATTTCTATGATCGCTCAGTGCAGGCTTAAGCACTGATCAATTAAAGAAAAATCTATAGTTTTAGATAGATTATGGAACAATTCTGTAGTTATTACATTCCATACATATATTTTCAGTTTGATCATCAAGTCAAATAGCATAAAATTATCCTTCTTTTTAACAAGTATCTAAGACTATGAGTTGCATTTTGAAAATAAATAAAAAATCTCATATTTAATTAAATTCTGGCTAGAAATTTAGCTATAGGCTTGGATTATTGTAATATACAGTTTGTTCGGGGATGGTAATATAAACCGAAAGGGAGGTCTAGACGTCTAGGCGAACAAAATTTTGTTGTACGACTTTTGAGAATTCGAACTATTTTTCTTTTATTTGTTGATGTTAGTTGTGTTTGCTCGAAAAACTCCTGTTTCTTGAAGTTCGTGGCCATTGTCCTTCAGCATTCATTTTTGTTATTTAGTTGGATATTACATAAACATTATTTTCCGGTTTAAAAACAGCTGTTTCACGAGTCACATTAAAAAATTAGAAAAATGTTTCGATTTCCAGAAGTCGTAGAACAAATGTGTTCGCGTAGACGTCTAAAACGGTTCCTTTCGGTTCTTAATAATATCCCCGAAACACACTGTTTTATTTTACTCGTCAAACTCGATTTCAGGCCACTAGTTTCTCACATGTCACTTTTCCGTAACATTGTATAGCTAAGCTAACTTAGCTTAACCTAGGGTCCCACGGCCCGTGTTATAACAGGCCAGACCGCGCCAGACCAGACCAACAGGCGTCGTTCGTCGCCTCGACAGGCGTAGCGCGGCCTGGCCTGGCCTGTGATTAAACGGGCCGTAGCACCTAGCTTTAAGGTGGAACCCGTTATGCCAAGGCCGTGCCTAGGACAAACCAGTTTGGTCTGAAATCGAGTCTAGCTGGCCACATAGGGTACATAGTGTATAATTTACAATAAAGAGTCATGAACAAAAACACGTAAAGTCGATTTTAAATAAGGTTAAAATCTCATATGACTGAAATGTATGTTCTCTTATTTTTGAGGTTCAAATGAACGTTTTTTATATTGTTCGAGTATTTTTTAAAGTACTTAGCTGTTTTTTGTTTCGTTTCGTCATTTTATAAAATAAATTAAGTGTATTAAATTTTGTAAATTCTGTGTTCGATAGCAGTGCTAGTTTTTTCGCTAATCATTTACTCATAGGCGGCCACGAATTTGTGCAGGTTTATAGACTTCAAAATCATGTCTTTACTTAACATGCACTTGAATTACACTCATTTTTTCGGTTTTAGTTAAAGAAGCATAGCTTCGTCACCCGCGTAAGTCCCGATCCCGCGGGAATATCGGGATTAAAAGTAGCCTATGTTACTACACGATAATGTAGCTTTCTATTGGCAAAAGAGTATCCAGTAGTTTCGGAGCCTATGCGTTACAAACAAAAAAAAAATAGATCTTTCCTCTACATCATTAGTGTAGATTAACGCAAGGCGTTACAAAATACCGAAAAATTAAAACCGAAAAAATGAGTTGAATTCCATTTTAATGGCATTATATTAGTGGCCAACCTTTTGCTATCTCATTTGCGTATCGCATTAAAGATCTACATTGATCCATATTTTGTTATACATAGTATAATTGTATATTTTTATAGTCATTTGTTTTATTATAAATATTAAATACTTAAAATAAGGAAGCACGACGAGTTTCTCGATATTTTTAACGATAGTTACACACTTTCTTATGAAATAGTTTTAGGACTTTGGTGTGGCCGGTCGTAAAACATATAGTCAAATCTATTTCCAGAAGATAGATAATATCTTTATTTGCACAACAAAACATAGGTAACACAAAAAACACATTATACAAAAGTAAATACTAAAAATGCTTAAAATTAAGTTGCACAAACGGGCGGCCTTATCGCTGAAAGCTTGCTGAACAAATCGTTCTTCCAGGCAACCTTAGGATGGAGTAAAACTGAAACAGCCTGAGTGGTAGATATTGTACCTAGAGATTAATACATATCTCAGTTTTAAGACATGCGATTAAAATATCATAAATAATATCTACACATATACTTACTTAATATAATACAGAAGCAGACGGTATGGCCAATAATGACTTAATCACTGAGCCGACTCCAAATAATTGGGGGTTTAGAGCGGACCCCGAGCTTTTTCGCGAGATACAACTGGGAACGTCGCTCGGATAAGGAGACAAGTTTCAAACTCTTTAATAGATGGCACTGTTCCATAGATTTCTATCGACCGTTTACTTTAACAGTTGTTAACTTTATCACTCGTTAAAAACCCAGGAATTGTATAGTGGTGTATTCATTGAAACTATTTCATAGAAAATTGTACTTTACCCTTCACCTTTAAAGAACAGTCTTTAAATATCTCGAGAAACCGGGGTTAGGTTATCAAACTCTAGTTAAAGTACTACAAATATGTGTTACTGTCAATGTACTAATTTATGTTTAATACATAGTTATCTTAAAGTTTTTTTGTTATGTAAAAAGCTATGTTTGTAGATATTATCCAAATTTTACACTGACTGTAACATATTACATACCTTAGGTAGATATTATGTAAAACTTAGATAGTATGATTGAAAAATCGAGTCTAAACGTATTCCTTATTTTTTATATTGCCAAATATATTTAGTGGTAATATGGTGTATTGGAAGAGAATATAAATAAAGTATATAATGTTGATTTCCATTTCATTATAAGTTTTTTATTTATTGTTTTCTGTTTTACATTACACTCCCCGCAACTTATATTATTTAAGAGGAAAGGATACCTAGTCGTTCTCCATACAAAAGGCCATGGTCATGCCAGCCAGGTATAGGTTTTATGGCATAAACATATTTTCTCTAATGTCTTTATCCAGGCAGGAAACAGTCGACTACGTTTGTAAAGTTTGTATGGAGAAAAGAGTAGGTATAATTTCTAAATATAGTTACTGATTGTAAAACCTACAAAACAAAAGAGATACCTATCTAGTTTGGTGATTCAATGTCTATGAAATGTTGAATAGAACACTCATCGACTCACTTCTCATATCGATTCGATACCGCGATAACATTAGATTATATTTAAGCTAGCATTTTGTTGAAAGGTTTGTGTCGACATTGGACATACACACAGGTAAGCGTTTGTTTTTTTTACTTCTTTTATTGAGTCTAGGAAATTAACTAACTAAATATTACAATTTAAATGTAACGTTAACGTGGTTTGTTATTTATTTATAATCAAAAACATTTTATCTACTAAGTGAACGGGCGTGCCCGTAGGTACGTACCTAAGTACTTACCTATGCTTTGTTATCAAAGTTATTGTTTTATATTGAACAAACATAATAAGTACTATTTTTAGGACTCCGTAGTCAATAAGGAACTCGTACACTCTTCTGTCCGAGATTTAGCCCAGATATTTTTAGTGGTTTAGGTACGCTCAAGAGAATAATTAATTTGTCATTTTTATCTCGCCAAACACCTACAATCTATAAATATTAGTCATATATTGATGGAAACTATATACGGAACCCTTGACTACGCGTGTCTCGACTCGCACTTAGTCTACTTTTTAAACATAAACTGTAAATAAATACTTACTTAATTAAATGTATTATTTTTCAGAAAACATGAAATACTTCGTTGCCTTCACGCTCTTTGCCGTAGTACTGGCCGAGTTTGACGGTCCTACGTTATACCACGGAGAAACTATCGTCGCTCCTGCATTAATCTCAAACAATGACGGCGCAGCACCCAGAGTCCCTGCTCCAGTAGCCGTACTAATCGAAGATTTGCCAGGTCAAGAAAATCCAGCAATTCAATTAGTGGATATGCCGGCGGACCAAGCAGAAGTGGAAACAGTGGTCAATGCCGCCTCAGAACAGGACCCTATTAATCTTCGCGTGATAGACCTTCCAGCTCCTAAGATTCAAGTGGTTGATCCTCTTCAGAGACCTGGTAAAGTTTACCCGGACCCTACTTGGCGCTGATTTCACACGATTCGGAATAATAATGATCTTATTTAATATTATCTTTAAGTAGAGAGTCAAGTGTAAAAGAACCTAGGGTTAATTTGAATAAAAATTGATAATTTCATTCACATTTGTTTATTTTATTTTTTATGTATATCTAAAAATAAAAAAATCTTAGTAGATTGTGCCTTTCTACATGAAGAAGTCTAGTTAAGACCCAAATAGTCGTAAATAAGATCATTTTATATTATTATTATTATATTATAGGCTTGTACTGCTCTATATACTTTACGTAGACAATTTGGTAGGTGGATATCATCTTTCTAATTGATTTTTTAAAAATGATGTGGTTGCGGTAAATATACACCTACCTAGGTAAATACGTGCCGAAAGATACCCAAATATCTTCGAATACCAGTACCTACCTACCAAACTATATTCATTCATTCATTCAACTAGTACTTTGCTACGAACACCCAAGAATAGTTGCTAGCAGTTTTCTAGTAGGCACCTAAAAATGATAGACACTCGTGAAAGAGCTGCAGAATAACTCTATACCTTTTGCAAAATAGATGCCTGTTGGTAATTGAGTTGAGATACCGCTTCAAAGTACCTACACATTTTATTTACAGCACTAAGGCTAATCCGGATCAACTAACATAGATTAGCAAAATTTCACTAATCCGGATTAGTTAGTTCGATCTAACTGCGCAAGCCAGCTTTATTGGTTTAAGTTACAAAAAATGGTCTAAAAAAAAATAAACCAATCGACTTATAGGTAGGTAGGTTATCTAATGTTATTCTTATTTGATAAGAGTGTTCATAATTTTACTTTTTAATTCTCTTACCTCGACGTTTCGACCATGTTACAATGGCCTAGGTCGCGAGGGGACCGGACCTGAAGTGTTATTTGGTAGATTGAAAAAAAAGGAAATTTTATTATTGATTCATTAATAATTCCTAAAACTTCCAATGAGTCCAACTAGGTTTTTACGTCATTTCATTTCATTTATTTCTCATAAACATGGGTATACATAATATGTAGGTGGAATAAATAAATAAAGATCAGCCATGCCATGCGTCTTAATCCATGTCTACGTGGACAAATCACAACTTTGAAGGTATCAAATGGATTTCATTTATCAAATCACAGACGATAAGCTAGATTAGATATTGTAAGTAACTCGTAAGTATGTATTTAAACAAGTGTCTAATTTGAAGCGAATTGTATTGTTGATGAGCAATAAAACTGTCAGGTAAGTCTTATCGTCACCGCACTCTTTTCATCATTCATAAAAACTGCATCTTAAGAGGAAAGGATACCTACTCGTTTTCCATACAAACCTAGTCGACTGTCACCTCCTGGATAAAGACAAAGAGCAAAAATGTTTATGCCATAATACATATATCTGCCATGAACATGTCACTATGTTTTTTTTTTTTTTGCAATTCGAATAAAAATATAGAAAAATCCTCATCATTTAGAAAAATTAGAATATGAAAAAATGTAAACGTAAGAACATGGTCATGGCAGATATAGGTTTTATAGCATAAACATTTTTGCTCTAATTTGTATAGAGAAAAGAGTAGGTATCCTTTCCCCATAAGATGCATGCCAGCCAACACGTACGCACAATATGCATGCACGTCGTGAATGTCTCACACAACTAAGACCGAGACGCAATCGTGAGTGAGATTCAAGAACTGTATCATATTTACCGGTCCTCCTTCTGTGAAGACGCTATAAGTACATTATGTGCCTACACCTACAACAAATCCTTGGGCCTACTGGCTATAAAATAAAAACTTTGTAATGATGTTAAAATCTTTTTTCTATTTTAACAAGTGTCTAACCATTGTTTTCAGGCAATATGAAGTTTGTGATCGCATTCACATTGTTCGTCGCGGCCTTTGCGGCCGAGATTGAGGTGCAGCCGGTGGTTCTCCCTGAAGCCCCCGCTCCCTTCGTCGCTGGAGTCCAAGTAGTAGACGAATTACCCTCGGCCTATGTACCCAGTCCTATCAAAATCGCCGAGCCAATTCCTCCTATTGTCGTAGTCATGCCCGTAATGATCGCTATCCCCGAAGTACCAACATTCTTCATCGAAGACGTCGCCCAACCCATCGAAATGCCAGCCCCGATCCCGCCCCAGGTTCAGGAAGACGACTTAAGAGTGCGTTTTGTTGACTCTCCAGTATCTGAAGACGTTCAACAAGTCGATGACTTAAGAGTGCGTTTTGTCGACTCTCCTTTACCTGAAGAAGTACAACTAGTCGACGACTTAAGTGTGCGTGTTGTGGACGCTCCAGTACCTGAAGACGTTCAACAAGTCGACGACTTAAGAGTGCGTTTTGTCGACTCTCCCGTACCTGAAGACGTTCAACAAGTCGATGACTTAAGAGTGCGTTTTGTTGATTCTCCATTACCTGAAGAAGAACAACAAGTCGACGCCGACGACTTAAAAGTGCATTTTGTCGACTCTCCATTGCCTGAGGCACCTGAAACCGTCCAGGTCTCTGCTGTGAAGGTTGCTACTCCTGAGATGATGGAGGCGAAACCAGTCGTCACTCCAGTCAGGGTGGTTATGCCCTAAGTTTAAGTATTTGCTGCAATTCTTTAATTTCTTAAAATACAAATTGATAAGCTGTTAATTTGACTTAATACAAAGCCTTTTACGAAATTAAAATACAGATAAATTATCATCACCCTTATCGCTAATCCCTAGCTACTTTTAATCTTTACGTTAATAATAAAAAAAAATGTGAAAGCAGCTCTGCTTGTGTTTCATTTGAATGTTAAAATGAAATGATGAATTACTATCTAATAAATAACATAGAATTTTAGTTACCTATTAAGATAGATAGGACCTGAATAAGGCAAAAACTGTTATCTCTTAGTAATTTCTAGTGAACTTACTAGAAATATTTCTGACTGAGAATAAGATAACATATTTTTACATAATTATTATATTTCAATAGCAAAGGCAATATTCACTCGCGTAAATCCCGATCCTGCAGGATTATTGGGATTAAAATTAGCCTATATGCTAATCCAGATCTCCAGCTAATCTGTATACCAAATTTCATCACAATTGGTTTAGTATTTTTTGCATTAAGGACTAACGAACATACTCATTTACTTACTTATGCACCAACTATCAGATTTATAATTTTAGTATGATAAAAAACTGTGGCCTGGCCAGATTAGCCAGCTAAGCACCAACTTCAAAACAAGATAATACCAAACTACACATTTAATAAACTAATCTTATCTACAAACCTAATTAGTAGGTAATTAATCAAATTATTTAAGCACATAATCTTCAGGATATTCCATGACTTTCGGGAATGTTTTCATTTCCTCCTCGGGTATTTGATCAAGTCTGGGTGGGACTTGCCTAATTTGCCTTATCTGGTTGGTTACATTCTCCAAAATGTTGTCAGGTACCTTTTCATCAGGGTAAATAAATAGGCGTTGCATTGTGTGCCGTCTTTGTAGACCGCCTGCCATTGCTTTGTACACTGCTTTTTTTATTATCTGTAAGTAGAAAATTTCAATCAACTTAAGGTCATAGCACACTTAAACGACTCTGCTCCAACACCGCTCCCATCCAACACTGCCCTAAACTAAGACGACTGCTCGCAGTCTACGCGGCGACAGCTAGCAGGCAACCAGCAGTCCACGCGGCGACAGCTAGCAGACGGCCAGCTGTCCACCCGCCTTTACCGTACCGTACGATTTAAATCGATTTAAATCGTACGGTTGGCAACACTCCGCGACGACGCGCGCGGCGACTGCTAGCAGTAAGCGTGCGGCCAGCGAGGCGTCAACTCCCGAGCAGTCTGACGGCGGTAAGCTCGCTGAAAGCGAGCTGTCTGCTAATTTATGATGCCAATGTAAAATATATCTAAAGAGCAATATTTAAAGCCCATATTTGAATTATATTATTTTTGCCGGGTGGGAGCGGAGTCGTGTAAGTGGGCTATGACCTTTATGTTGCAGAATGCATTTTTTATTTTAGAAAAAATGCTTTTGCTGTAAAATTTAATACTTCAGGTGGGATTGGAACCCACAACTTCCTGTTCCAAACCGGGTGCACACCAACTGCACTATGGGGGTTCTAGTCCAAGGGTTGAATTAAAAACTTATTATATTTTATAAGTGAGGTTTGTGACAACATCAGGATTGATGTTGTGGTCCCTGAAGGTACTTTTAGGGAGGTACCACTAAAGCAGTGGTTCCCTAAGTGGGGGGCGCAGATAAACGGGTGTTCATGAAATTATAATTCTCCTTACGTTATAGTATAAAAGCTGATTTTTAAATATAATACTTGGGTAATAAGTAGTGATGCAACGAATATGAATACGAATATTCGTATTCGCCGAATAGTAGACATTTACCGAATATTCGTATTCGGCGAATACTATAATACGAATATTTAAAAACTAATATTTTTGTACGCAACTCTATTTAGATTTAATTGAAGAGGCCGAAATGGAAGAGCCAATTTCAATATTTTCTGGTGAGTATAAAAAAAATTAGAAAAGTTATTAATAGGTAATAGAATAGGTACTCTTTGTCATCTATAGTAGGTATGGTAAAAGTAAAATTTAATTTCAAAATGTTTTTTTACAGGGGATTCGCAAACTAAAAACGAGATAGATGCTTATCTAAAGCTCCCAAATTTATCGCCGACTGCTGATCCACTGGCCTTTTGGCGAGAAGATTTCCATTTTCCGAGTCTGAAAAAACTCGCCCAAAAATATTTTTCACTGAAGCCATGGACAGTCGCCTTCGGAAAGACTTTTTTCAACGGCGGGGAACATCCAGACTGAAAAAAGAAATCGCCTAAAACCAGAAAATCTACGAATTTTATGTTTTTTAAACAAAAATTTGCCTATTGTAAATTTTAGTTATAGAAGAGTAAACATTCATTAAATAAATAAGGCTTTTATTACTATGATGAGATATTCGTATTCGTATTCGTATTCGCCGAATAGTAGGTTTGATATTCGTATTCGTATTCGTAAAAGTAGTATTCGTTGCATCACTAGTAATAAGTAGATGATGTTTCCTCATTTGCCAGACATTTTTGACAGTTCCAATCCCTTGCCAGACAAAGGAAAGTCTGTACCTGCCAAAGCCACTACAAGCCAAACTTCATAATAGTCCAGCGTTCTTACCTGTGTATAGGAGCATGCCCTGACAAACTTTCAGCTTTTATAAAATAACGAAGGTCTGGGGTTCACGGGCTCTTGCTCTAATATTGTTTGAACTGTTAAACACTATACCCCATTCCACTAATATTAAGAATGCAATAGTTTTGGCGTCATACAAGTACTGCTTAACCGATTGTGATGAAACTTGGTATGCAAATAGCTGGAGATCTGAGTGTGTTAAGTGTTTAAAAGCTTTTCATCCCGATATGCCCACGGGAGCGGGACGCAGGTGAAACTGCGGGGCGCTGCTAGTTAACAATAATTTCTATAAGTACATGTACTTACTGAAGTTTTCTTTGAATACTTACCAATGTGGGATCTTTATTATGTAATTCCCAGGCCACAGTCCACGACGCACCTCCAGGGTACCCCGTGTGATGGAAATACGCCCTTTTCCTCCATTCATCACCTCTCAATGCAATAGCACGACTGTTTATACAGACTACTACGTCTCCACAGTCGTTCAGAGGATGATAGATAGGTTTGTGCATTCCCATTAAATACTTCTTAATTAGAGGCGCTGATTCGTATGGGTCTTGCCATTTGCAGTCAAATACGTGCCACGTACGAGCAAATGTAGCCCATTGCTGGAATTAGTAAGGTAGTCGTGGTAAAATAAATTTTCATGCCGAATTTTTTTTTTAGGTTAGGCATAGATCTTTTTTTCGAATGAGAAATAGTGGTAAATAAATACTCTTTTCCGACAGCACTCTTCTGTTACATACCTGCACTCTTTTAGCAGCGGACATTGTTCATCTAAATATATTTATGTGTTTGTTGTTAAGTATCACAAAATTCTAAAACAATATCAACAAAAATATTTTTTGAGGTTATATTTGGAGTGACTTTGACAAATGAAAAACTTAAATGACGTTGACGTTACATTATAGTCCATTCCATTCCACGCAATGATATTCTTTTGCATGCTCCTTTATTATTATTTTTATTTATTTCGGTCTGAGACCGATATAGCCAATTTGGAATAGTCAGGGTCAAGTTTTAGAATATTTCAAGTTTCTTCATAAATAGTTTTGGCGTCGTACATCTTGTACATCTTGCCAGTATCAAGTATTTTGCATGAAATTAGCCCGATCGGGCCTATAGTATCAAGTCAGGGGCTATGGTAAAGCGGTGGCAACTTTACTATAACCTTCAAGGAGCTTCGGCGCGAACGACGGAAAGTCCATGTTTAACACTCAATTTTGTTTTCACTACACTTGTGCACATTCACGGAACTAAATTGAATAAGATTCCACCAAAATTTAACCGAGTTTACAACATAGTTTAACGAAAATAAAATTGGAGCACGACATGTTGTCTCCGCTTTCCCGCCGAAACTCCTGCATGTTCCTTGGAACTTTAGTTAAAAATGAACAAGGTGTAAAGGCTAAGATAAAATAATACAATAATAATTATAAAAAGTAACAAAATAGGTAACAATAGGTATAATTCATTTTTAGTTATTCAAAATACACAATTGAATCTGGTATCTGATTAATCGACGAGGTTTAAATCTTTTCTTACTGCATTAGCAGTGACCTCCATCATGTATATTTCATTTTCTAAGAAATTATCAATTGCTTGCTGTCTAACATCCTCCCAAGAGTAGAGGTCCCTGTATAATGGTCGTAGATACTTCATGCGTCCATGTTCATCCGCAAATTGGAACGCCTTTTCCAGTTTTGACTGATCTTTGCTTCTGATACATATTCTTATCCACCTAGAAAATATTAAGTACTATACGTACGCTTTTAAATAATGTCTACCTAGCAACCTATATATTTTTTACTAGCTGCGTCCCGCGGTTTCACCCGCGTATGTCTCGATCCCGTGGGAATATCGGGATCAAAAGTAGCCTATGTTATACTCCTCAATAATGTAACTATCTTTTGGTGAAAGAATTTTTGAAATCGGTCCAGCAGTTTTTGAGTTTATTCATAACAAACATACAGACACACACACACAAACATACAAATCTTTCCTCTTCATAATATTAATGTAGAAGTGTAGATTAAACCTTGGTTTAAAAAAAAGTTTTATTTAGCATTAAAGGTGCGCGTTTTATATAACGCGCAGCAGTGCCCCGCGGTTTTACCGGTGAAGACCCGATCCCGTCTGATAGAACATACTGAGTTGCATGATAGCTAACGACATACTGAGTTTCATTGCTATCGGTTCAGCGGTTTTAGCGTGAAGGAGAAACAAACACATATTACACTCACAAAATTTCATCTTCAACCATATTAAGTTTATTTTTATCATAATAGGGTTAACGTTTCTGTATCCTGACCGATTTTTATCGATTTGTTTTTTTAGTTTTACTGAAGTCGCCTAGATAACATGGAAAAAGCAAAACAGTAATATTTTGCTTTTTCCATCATATGGAAATTGATTTACAAAATTTGGAGTGACTGCCAGCTAATATTTTTGAAAAATTACTCAACCTATTTCATCGAAATAATTCGATAACATATGTAAGTATGATCAATTAAAGGCTACATTCCAAACGAGAATTTACGAACCTAAGTTTAATTTCAGCGTTTTCACTACTATCAACTTTGTAAACCTCTCCGATTCTATGTAACATTTCCAAAGGCAACGGCGTATGATCTAGCAACAGTTGAAGTAGATATATCATCTGGCGTGGACTAAAGTTTTTTACGTCCTCGTAATTAATTTGTGCGTTAGATGAGGTTAAATTTTCCACTAAGGTGTCTACTGCTTTTGCTAGGGAATCGTCGTATCTGTAAGAAAAATAATTTTAAGGGTAAAACAATAACTTAAGAAGGATATACAGGGTTTCCCAGAAATAGTGGATAATCCTGCACGTGCGTGTGCGGGGGAGGGGGTGGGGCCCCACATCCCAAAAAAAAAAATCTATTCCCAACGGTCCGCGGTCTACGACATTTTTTGTAAAATTTAGAAAATTCCCAGATTTCCTCACATTTGTGGTCCTCACGTCCGCTATATGCGGCTTAGTTGGGATTTTTTTTCTGTTAATGGTTTCCCCAATAATGGTATTCTTAAATTACCTTTAAAAAACTTAACTACTCAGGATAGTTAGTTAACTAGTAGCCCCTAAACATAAATTTTATTTCTTAAATTTATCTTACTGCTAAGTTTGAGCACCTCTGGTGTAAAAAAAATGTATTGGAATTGTGTAGCCAACCACATAAAAAGTTTACCTACATTTTATGGATTCTAAAACAGTAGCATACTATCTACATATATAGTTAAATTACTGAGCTATAGCTACTAAAGTCTAAAATTAGACGTTTTATCAGAGAAATGAAATATAAATGGAATCGGCATCTTCATAAATCGCTTCCAATAAAAACGGCACAAAATAAGACTGACAACTGATGACTGGTGACAGATCAAACAACGAGTTTTAATTACAGAATACTGTCACAACACAACTATTGTTATCTCTTTAGATATCACCTAAAATTGTATATTTACGTCTCGCTCTTTCGTCGCCGTTACTTTCCTTTACAGACTATACTGTCACAACTATTGTTATCCCTTTCGCTTTCGCAAAAACACAAAATATTTAAACAATTCATTACTGTCTTACTTCCTGGTGAAACGATGTTTTTATCTTTTGTTATTGCTATTATAATTTTTACAGAGCTGAAAAATGCACGAAAGCATTTTGTGTAATGTTTAAACGGATTTTATGACGTTTCTGTCAAGCGGGCGATCGGTACTGAGGTTGATATGTGAATGAAAGACGTGGAGGTAGTTACCTTCTCCTTGCGTAGCCACGAAATAAGCTCGATGACGTATCTAAACTATTGTTTTAACAGGATCACTGCGTTTTATTACAAAATTGTAAAAGAAATAAATAAAACTAAAAATGACCAAAAAAGTATTTATTATAAAAATAAACACAATAAGTGTTCAAATTGGGCTCCTCCTGCCCTTATGCAAGCTCTGCATCTTCTTATAAATGATCTTTGTTATTAATTTGTAATTATATATTTTTTTGATGTTGAAATTCTCGTTGCTTCGGCGACGCGTAGTCGAAGTTCTTCTAAAGAGTTTACTGGTTTCTTGTACACTTGCTTCTTTAAACAGCCACACCAGGGTCTGGAGATCCTGGTGGCCACAATATCGGCCCCAATTGGCCGATCCATCTGTTGGGATAGCCATCGTGTAGGTAATTCTTTACTTGCACAGCGTAATGTGCCGAACAACCATCGTTCTGGAGCCACATTCTTTGCCGGTTGGCTAGTGGCTCATCTTCTAGGAAAATTGGCAACTGGATTCGAAGAAATTGTAAATAATTGAATTGCCGAGCAACCTAAATGGCAACAACCGGTTGGGGCCGATATTGTAGTCACTAGGGTCTCCAGACCTAAATCATCTGGATTTTTTTTATTGGGGCTGTTTAAAGGAGCAAGTGTACAAGAAACCAGTAACCTCTTTAGAAGAACTTCGACTACGCGTCGCCGAAGCAACGAGGACTATAGCATCAAAAAATATATAATTAATTACAAATTAATAACAAAGATCATTTCTAAGAAGATGCAGAGTTTGCATAAGGGCAGGAGGAGCCCAATTTAAACACTTTTTGTGTTTATTTTTATTATAAATACATTTTTGGTCATTTTTTGTTTTATTTATTTCTTTTACAATTTTGTAATAAAACGCCTACTTTTACACTTTAGTAGCTATAGCTCAGTAATTTAACTATTTAAGTAGATAGTATGCTACTGTTTTATAATCCTTATAATGTAGGTAAACTTTTTATGTGGTTGGCTACACAATTCCAATACATTTTTTTTACACCAGAGGTGCTCAAACTTAGCAGTAAGATAAATTTCAGAAATAAAATTTATGTTTAGGGGCTACTAGTTAACTAACTATCCTAAGTAGTTAAGTTTTTTAAAGGTAATTTAAGAACACCATTATTGGGGAAACCATTTACAGAAAAAAATCCGAACTAAGCCGCATATAGCGGACGTAAGGACCACAAATGTGAGGAAATCTGGGAATTTTCTAAATTTTACAAAAAATGTCGTAGATCGCGGACCGTTGGGAATAGATTTTTTTTTTGGGATGTGGGGCCCCACCCCCTCCCTCGCACACGCACGTGCAGGATTATCCACTATTTCTGGGAAACCCTGTATAATACGTAGGTAGAATGTCTAATAATTTTAATCAAAAGGGGGAAAAATTCAGTTTTATTTATATGCTAACCAAACAACGGATTAGTCTGAGATTATTTTTCTTGTCTCTTCGTTAAGGGACAAGAAAAATAAACGAGTTTCAGTGTAGCTAAAGTTAAAGGATCTTGGACTTGCATTAAAAGTCTTACCTAGGAATAACAGGGGGCATGCCACTGCCATACAGCCAAGTATCCCAGTCCACACTTCCGATTTGAGCATTGTCTTTGAAGTATTCGTTCATAAACGACTTAAGCTGGTCTGTACTTATAGACTTCCTTCTGAATTTGATTATGAAAGCGCGAACGAATCCATCGAACTCTAAAATATTGAATGAGAAAATATCATAATAATTTTATTACAATCATTAAAAGAAAGCTTTCATTAGGTAATTTAGATTAGGTGGCATATGTTTCGCTCAGTTAGAGCATTGATATGTTAATGTCGTGGAAGGAAACCCCACCCCGTTTTGAATAAAACATTTTTGATTTCTCGATTCTCACCGGGTCCTCCCAGTAAATCTTCCAAATATCTCAAGAATAGTGAGCCTTTTTCATAAGGCACGCGCGAATAGGTATCGTCAAAATGTGTGCTGGATAGATTTAATACGAGATGTGTGAATGGGTTATTCGGACCTAATTCGTCGTTCACCTGAAATCAATGAAAAGTGTTCAAAAATACATTAATAACAACATCAATAACTATCTTTGAGTGATGAACATTAGGTATAAAGAAACCGAAGGTCCATAAAAGTTCAACTTACAGTTTCAATAAGATCTTGGAGTCCTAACATGCTTTCAAAATCTCTAATTTTCTTAGCCTCTTCAGCGTTGCTTTCGAGAGAAGCCCCGATTTTCCTTTCCAAGAATACGGTGAAGGCTTCCTTCATCCAGAAGTGTTCAAAATTCTTAATTGAAACTAGGTTTCCAGTCCAACTGTGTATTATTTCATGAACTATCACGTCCGCGAGACTTCTGTCACCCGCCTGAATAAATATTTTTTGAGTTAGCCATCATACATAACCAATTTGGTCACTAAATCGCGAATAACGATAAAATGAATCAATTGTTGGATTAAGTCAAGTCGTACTTATAAGTATGAGTAGGTAGGTATACTTAATTTGAAACATATCATAAAACGTCCTTTTCACTATCCTACTTAGAATTCATGTTGGAGTGCGATAGAGGTTTGCAGAAATTTAACAGAAAGCGATATAGAAAATAAGAAGAGTTGGAAGAGTTGGAGTTATGGGCAGGATGGCAGGAGTCAGGACAATGTAATGAAAGTCTAACGAAAAAGCCAATTAACACATTTTCTTACCAAAAGACTAGGCGTAACATAAGTTAAACACGGGTTTTCCATGCCACCATAAGCGAAAGATGGCGGCATCACTAACAAATCATACTGCCTCCATTCGTAAGGCCCACAGTAGGCTTCTGCAGCTTGCAGATACTTCTCAGTTTCAGCAAACTCCCAGGCGCTGCTATTTACAAGTTCTTTTTCTGCCCACACTCTTGATCTGATTAAAACCAAAAATCTCTACATTTCGTAGGTAGTTACATAGCAGATTATGGATGACTTTATAAGCAACCAATTAAGCAGCAGTACACAATCGAACAACAAAATAAACTAAGTTAGTATTAGGAAACAAACCTCGGCCCCAACTCCCTAAACTCCAGAGCTCCAACTACAATTGTCAATAAATACGAAGGTAAAGGTATTGGCTGGTATAAATAGGTCTTGTTCTCATCAACACGACTTCGTAATGCGCTCATTAGTACAGTGAACTCTTCGGGTGCTGTTATCTCTGCATTGTACGTGAACTTTACACCTGGAGTGTCTTGGCAAGGTAAGATCGAACGAGCGCGGATTGGCTAAAACAATAAAACAAAAAATATTTGTAATTTATACATTTTCAGAACAATAATATTTTAAACATCAATGGCAAGGCTTTTAGTAACCAAAGCAAACACAAAAGGTAATTAAATTATTAAAAGCTCGTTAACAACGCATTGCACGACATGAGTATTCCACCTTGAACAACGGGTGTTGTCGTTTTAATGAAATTTTCGTAATATTATATAAAGTATCTTATCTTTACCAGACATTGACTGAAGAGGAAGGGATATTTCTTCCCTGACGTTTGGTTCGGGTCCAGCCAATTCAATGCAGTAGCAGTTGGAGAGGAGCTGTAGCTAATTTTGATTTTTAATCTGAAATCGGAATAAGCTTTTTTTAAAAATCCTGAAAATTATTAATTGTAGTGGGTAAAATAGAAAAATCTCCGTAGTTGAAGTCAGTAAAAATGAACAGCAAATTCGCTTCAAACTTGCACTAAGCTCTTAATATTTTTAGTAGCCAAGTTTTATTTGCGCCTAAAATAACGCCAGAAAACTATTATTTATTTACACAACAAAAATAGTACAAAACATTCCTTAATTGAATGAAAGTCAAACCTCCGCGTATCCACCATTATTGTATATTATACATTTTACGTACTTGTCTCCGGGCTTAGCTTGATTTGGTAAAATTATAGTCAATTTAGATCCAAAGCTAGGCACATAATTATCATCAGTAAAGTTCAGCGGTATACCGTCAACGGTTTGTATGGACGTTATTGTCAGATTATTCGCATCTAGAATCTAAAGAAACATAATAATAAATTATATAATTAAAATAAAGCAGGAGCTAGATAGGTAACCTTTGAGATAAAACACGTTTCAGCACTTACCACATCGTTAACGTTATCTAAAACATCAATGCTAAGTACCGCTGACCCACCTAGAACATTTTTCTCGAAATCTACATTCCAGGATATAAATATGTGCTTAACAACTGCCAACTCTACGAAAAAAAAACTAATAATATTATCTATTCCGTGACACACTGTATAACATTGGTTCCTTTCGACATTTGGGCAGAAAAATAGGCGCGATTTTTAAAAACGGGAAGATTATTTTCGCAAATTAGTAAGTAAGTATGTGGGTAGGTTAGGTACTTACCAGGTCTTGAAAACGATGAAGGATCTAACGGACTCAAGTTGTCGCACACACAAATACCACAACAAGTTAGAGACAACAAAGTTAAGATTATTTTTAATTTATTCATGGCTTCTCGGTCCTCGCTGTCTTGGACAAGTCTATACTTATCGAATTTTATTATCATACTGACTCGAATGAGATTTGAATACGTTTAGACAGAAAAGGCATTATGAAACCATAGTTAGAAACTAAACAATCCTGTCTTTAGATTGCATAAGTAGCATTCCATTCTATAGGCAGCGGCTTTTAAAACAATGTGTCTATAGGTACCTAGACCTACCTAGGTAGAAAAGGAACTAGTTAGATAGTTAAAGGGTGGTAGAGGTAGGTAAATGTTAGGGGTTTTACTCACGATACCTACATTACCTATTTGGGTGTTCGTTCGTATACCTATTGCAGGCAGGTGTCATTGTGAACACACGTAACCTCCTGTCCCTTGTAGTAGGGGGGATTACCTTCCACCGCCATAAGTCGATTTTGACGACCTCTGTGGTGCGTCGGGAGAATGCGTGACTGGAATGCAGAAGGTTGCGGGTTCGATTCCCGCCGGGGGCGAGTATGTTTGCTTAAAATTATTTGTTTTTGGTCTGGGTGTCTGGTACACCTAAATAGTTTTTTTAAAGTTAGGTAAAGTGTACATCCGCTACAACTTTTGGTCTTAATTTTTTCCTTCTAGCCCCCTTTCGCAACGACGTATTTACAAAAGAAAAATAAATTTAAGAACGTGGCGACTGTTACCATTTCCTTATAAACTTAATACCAAAATAAATTATGAAACATTTAGTTTTCTACCTTAATATAGATATTATTCGGATTAAGATTTTACTTTTAAAGGGTCCCCACCGCAAGGTTTTCCAAAATATTCATTCGAAATGAAATAAAACGGAGAAACATTATTTTCATTGAATAATGTTTCTCTGTTTTATTTGAATGTGAAAATCTGAAGTATTATACCTATCGGTTATCTAGTCACCGTAACACAAGCAAGTGTTAAAATTCGACGATAGGTAGGTAGGTGTAAAGTGCTACTTTATTACTTAGACAACAAGTTAGGTAGGTAGGTAGGCATATTTACCTTAAAAATATTTATAACTACCAAAAACATAGAGTTAAACCTACCTATCTATACATAGAATATGTAAAATTCTGACTGTTTGATTGACTGAACAGACTGTATAAAAGATCTTTGCTGTAGGTATATCAACGCAGATCCCAAACCCAGAGTCCCAGAACCCGGAGTCATGGAATTTGGAGTGTGTTCTTTGTGGTGTCTAAGGAAAAAAACCGACCCCGCAGGGCCACCAGGGACTTACATGGGTATAAAACCGCGAGACATTGCTAGTATGTTATAAACACTCCCAAGAGCATCATTCTATTTCCAGATCTTCTTAAGTAGTTAGGTATACTTAGATATGATAAAGAATGATCTGCCATTCAAACTGATAATGCCCTTTGCCTTGAAGAAGATATACCGTTGCAGTTGACAGCTGTTGTACCAATTCAGTATACATGTTGTATAGCTTACTTACCTACTTGTAGTTTAGAGATTGACAACTTGAGAACACTTTATTCCCAATAGTTCCCACAAAGCAACAACGTTGTTCCCACTGGGAATTAATAGGTTTTTTTTTAACCAAGCAGGGCACTATAAGCCGAACATCCACCGCCGACTAAACTAAGTCGCATATTTCATTATAGCTTTACATGTTATTATGCGAAACAGTTTTTCATACATGTAGGTACGTCCGCCCCATACTGTCAGCTATCCTTACTACTCCCTACTAATAGGTGAAGAGAGGTAGCGCTGTTAGGCTTTCAATTCTTCTATTTTCAGATGCCGTGTTTTTGTTGCCGATTTTCGTGTAGAGGTGTGACTCACCTGGTGTTAGTTTTCAGGTCGCAAGAAGGCCTCTAACTTGTCCTAACGATTGCTCTCAGAGATAACAACCGGAACCACCACCTGCTTAACGTGGCTTACGAAGCATGCTCGTCACTCGTTTGTCATGCCACGTATTGTACCTATTTCTATTTTATTGAATAAAAAACAATAATAAGTAAATAAAGGGCGACTTGCATAACTTTTCATAAACATGTATAATGTCTATTGTCAATTACGCAAGCCACCCTAAGTTTATTTATAAAAACCCTTTAAATAACATCATCTTAATATTACTATGTAGAAAATATTACATTTTATTGCATCAAGGTAGATCAAATTTAATATACTACACAAGTAACTTTTATTTACAATCCAATAAAAATATTTATCAAATAAAATCAATTATAAACATTGGCATGTAAAAAGAAAAACATACATAGGTAAAACATTTCAATTCAATAACTTTAAAAAAAATTCTCTAGTTTTCACGCAACCATGCCCATTGTAACATAGTCGAAATGCAGTAGGTAAATAAAAAATGCGCGAATGAATTCGGGTGAATTTAAAACCTTTACACTCCGACCAAGATATCTGTGCAGAGATTAGTGTCATTTTACTACGAAACAACAAATTTGTATGTCAATCTTTAGTTCCAATTTCGTCCGCCTTAATGAAAAAGCAAGCAGCACTGTACAACTAAAGAACGCATTTCATTGGTCGACCAAAATCTAGTTGGCTTCGACAAAATGAAACGGTCCAATCACAGTTGTTTACGCATTGAGATGTAAATCTTTCCTGACAGTATACGCGGAGACGTGCATCATATATTGCTCGTTGTCCAAGAAGTTGTCGATGGCCCGTTGCCTGACTTCCTCCCAGGCGTAGAGGTCTCTGTACACCGGTCGCACGTACTTCATACGGCCTTGCTCGTTCACAAACTCCAGTGCTGCCTTTAGTATGGACTGGTCTTTGCTTCGAATTGACAGTCGGATCCATCTAGAACAAAATAGTATTCTTCTATACTTATGAATCTTAAGATAAAGGAAGACAGGACAAAGTCTGTAGGTACTATTACGCAGAAAATTAAAAAAAAAATAATCTAGAACAGCATCGTATCGTATCGTAACAGTCTTATCTAAAGACAAGGAAAAGAAGTAGAAAAAAATAATAGTTTTTTAATTTCACGACTGTTTTTCATTAGGAAGGTTATTCACGGTTCGCCAGTCATCTTACGCCATTTTGGTATTCTTGACGCGATATTATCGCTTCTTTAAATAATTTGTTAAAACATGAAGATAGACCATATAGTTTACTTTTTGTAAATGTTACCTGAATCGAATCTCAGCATTTTGACTGTCAGCCACTTTGTAAGCTGCTCCGATAGCGTGCACCTTTTCCAAGGGCAAAGCGGGAGTGTGCGTCACCAACGACTGCAGGAGATATATCATCTGGTGAGGACAGAACCCTCTCACGTCCGCCGCTTCGATGGCGCCGTTCGTGGTGGTTATCCTCCCGACGAGACCGCTGACAGCTTTCGTTTTCGAATTGTCGTAACTGTAAAAACAACAGAGATTTTTCTTCGGTTGATGATGATGATGATATGATGTTAAACTCATTTTTCGGTTTTATTAAGAAATTAAATATTATATTAAGGTCGTACTATAAACACGATAGTGTGACAGGAATAGCGCTAGCAAATTTCAGTATATGTAAAAGAAAGACGCACGATGTGACTACGTAATTTTGGAGCAAAAAATAGAATATTTGCATAGCTCGTAAAGTTAAGATCGATGGCCACAAGGCCACAACAGAAAAATGCCTTACTTCGGTATAATCGGTGGCATACCAGCCTTGCTGAGCCAAGTGTTCCAATCCACATTCTTGAGTCGCTCATCGTCTTTGTAGTACTCCAATAGGAACGCCTTGAACTGATCCGTGTCGAGTGACTTCTTGCTAAACTTGGTGAGGTAGGCGCGGAGGAAATCATCGAATGATGCTGTTGACAAAAACAATACTTTATTTTTCTTCTGTTTCCGCAATGTTCGACTGAAATTAAACTCATTTTTACGGTTTTAATCACGTCGTTTTTATTATATAAAGTATTTTATCAATGCCCAACGTTTTTAGACTTCTTGCTCGTTTTCCCAGTTGCATCCCTCTCAGGAGCCCGGGGTCCGCTAAACCCCAAATTTATTTGAGGGTCGGCGCAGTAGGTTAGTCATCATTGACCATACCTTCTGCAAATAGATTTGGCAATATATGCTCACGGAGTGAGAGTTTTGTTTAGATCAAGTACTTTTACCTAAAGTGTAGTGTCATGGAAGTCATTTACTTCACTATAAAATTTCTTTGTTAGTACCTTGTTAGTACTATAAGGTATGTATCTATGGGCCTTAGTTGCCTGAAATAAATGGTTTATTATTTTATTTTTATAAAGAACTTACCAATCCCGACCAAATCTTCAAGGTACCTCAAGAACAGCGACCCCTTCTCATACGGCACAGTCGAAAACGCATCATCAGGGTGGACACCCTTCAGATCCACAACCAACCGCGTCATCGGGCTACCCTCCCCGAGTTCATCTTTCACCTACAACGGTATAAAACAAGGATTATCTTACCGGGTCCTCCGAGGATATCTTCCAAGTATCTTAGGAATAAGGAGCCCTTTTCGTAAGGCACGCGCGAGAAGGAGTCGTCGGGGTGGACGCCTGTGAGGTCGGGCACCAGTTGGGTGAGGGGACTGTCCGCGCCTAACTCGTGGTTTATCTGAAACGGTTAGAGGCGGCTCTTCATTTTGGTACAACAGTTTCTCGCGTATTGTAATTAAGATATGTGGCTTAGTGTTCCGTCACCGAATTTAGATTTAAAGCCCGAAGCGTCACGAAAGTGGTATAAAATGTAAGGACATAGACAGAAGAGGTTTGACGATCATTATTAGTTAGTGAATAGTGATAGGAAATTGGGTAAAATAATAATAGTACAAATTTGCTGAATGCTTTGTCCTGACAGACGCATCAACGCACACACCCAACCGCTGATAGCAAAGACCTCAAATTTAGAGAATGTGAGAATCCGATAAGAAAGAGTTTTTCGAAATTCCCACTGGACCGGGACTTATATATGTATAAAGAGTGTAACTTACAGTCTCAGTAAGCTCCTGCAGCCCCAATATGCTCTGAAAGTCTCTATTCCTGACGGACTCCACGGGGTCAGGAGACAGCGCCGCGCCAACCTTCCTCTCCAAGAAGACAGTGAACCCCTCGTTGAGCCAGAAGTGTTCGAAGTTCCTGTTGGTGACCAGATTGCCGGTCCAGCTGTGCATTATCTCGTGGACTATCACGTTGGCGAGGCTCCTGTCGCCTGCCTGGAATACATCATTATACGATACTAACTGATGAGGACACAAATTGACGGCTAACACCGCGGTAATGTGTTCCCTAAAACACAGACTACCGTTCTGTCCTTGGGCAGAATGGTTTTGTGAGTCTTAAACCAGGAGGTTAAATGGTTATTTGAGGAGTAATAATCACGCGATTAAGACCAAGGTAACAATTGAATTTGGATCACTCGTACTATATTGTAGACTCACCAACAAGGTAGGTGTAACGAAGGTCAAGCAAGGGTTCTCCATGCCGCCGTAGGGGAAGGAGGGTGGCATGACCAGCAGGTCGCACTGCTGCCACTCGTACTATATTGTAGACTCACCAACAAGGTAGGTGTAACGAAGGTCAAGCAAGGGTTCTCCATGCCGCCGTAGGGGAAAGAGGGTGGCATGACCAGCAGGTCGCACTGCTGCCACTCGTACTATATTGTAGACTTACCAACAAGGTAGGTGTAACGAAGGTCAAGCAAGGGTTCTCCATGCCGCCGTAGGGGAAGGAGGGTGGCATGACCAGCAGGTCGCACTGCTGCCACTCGTACTATATTGTAGACTTACCAACAAGGTAGGTGTAACGAAGGTCAAGCAAGGGTTCTCCATGCCGCCGTAGGGGAAGGAGGGTGGCATGACCAGCAGGTCGCACTGCTGCCACTCGTACTATATTGTAGACTTACCAACAAGGTAGGTGTAACGAAGGTCAAGCAAGGGTTCTCCATGCCGCCGTAGGGGAAGGAGGGTGGCATGACCAGCAGGTCGCACTGCTGCCACTCGTACTATATTGTAGACTTACCAACAAGGTAGGTGTAACGAAGGTCAAGCAAGGGTTCTCCATGCCGCCGTAGGGGAAGGAGGGTGGCATGACCAGCAGGTCATACTGTTGCCACTCGTAAGGCCCACAGAGATGTTCCGCCGTCTGCAGGTATTTCTCAGTCTCTGCGAACTCCCAGGCACTACGCTCCACTATGTCCTTCTCTGCCCATACTTTGGATCTAGAATACCAAGGTAATATTGTAGGATGTTGCACACGGCGCGGCCGCCGTCTAGGTCCAAACTAAACTAGTAGTTCGCCGCGAACTGAGACCACATTAATCGATTTTTACTAAATATACTAAATAATTACTTACCAGTTCGATGACAGAGACAGTGCAGACCGATGACAGACGCAGTGCAAACGCAACGCAGACACAACACAATTGCAAAGAAACTTTAAAATTCACTCTCATTGTATTCGTATGGTAGTTGAGAGTATATTTTGAGATTTCTTTGCAATTGTGTTATGTCTGTGTTGCGTCTGCACTGGGTCTGTCATCGGTCTGCACTGTCTCTGTCATCGAACTCGTATGCAATTATTTAAGAGAATTGATCCGCAGGTCGACGTCGGCTTGAACTTGCGCGGTAGGCATGCTAAATCTTCCACCTTAAATAACAGACGATAACTAGTAACATCACTCACCTCGGTCCTAAGGTCTTCGACTCTAGCACACCGACAGCTATGGCCAACAAATAAGCCGGTAAAGGCATGGGCTGGTTGAAATAAGTCTTATTCCCCTTAGTGTCGCCTCTCAGCGCGCTCATTAGTACTGTGAATTCCTCAGGCGCTGTAATTTCAGCGTCGTACGTGAACTTTACAGCGGGAGAGTCTTGGCAGGGGACGATTGAGCGAGCGTGAATTGGCTGGAAGGAAAATTTAAATATAGACTAGTAGCTGTGTCCTGTGGTTTCCCCTGAGTAAGTCCCGATTCTATGGGAATTCCGAAAAAATCTTTTACGGATATACTACTTATTATACTTTTTTTTTGTAAAAACATACATATTATGCATAGAGAACCCCCAGACCAGAAACAAATATGTATTTTAAGCAAACATACTTGCACCCGGCGACCCCGCACCCTACTGCATTGCAGACGCGCCACATGTAAAAATCTATACTAATATTATAAAGCTGAAGAGTTTGTTTGTTTGAACGCGCTAATCTCAGGAACCACTGGTCGGATTTGAAAAATTCTTACAGTGTTGGATAGTCCATTTATTGAGGAAGATCATAGGCTATATCTACCTGACATTGACTGAAGAGGTATGGGTGTTTCTTCCCCGCAGTTTGATTTGGATCCAACCATTGTAACGCTGAAGCGGTCGGTGAGGTGCTGTATTTCACTCTTAGCTTTAATCTGTTGAAAAGAAAACGAAAATGTATATTAAAGTGTCCTTATACCAATGTTCCTGGTTTGTTTATAAAAGTACGGGTTAAGCAACGTTTGGCAAGGTCAATACTTTGATAGAGATTGTCTTAGCTGAAATGACACGCCCCACCTTCGCTTTTACGCACACAAGTACATTTCAAATATGGATGCAACACACATAAACATGCAATTATAATTATAACTGAACGACCAACGATGTTTCTTAGAGTTAGAGGTTGACCTTAAGTTGTCCTTTTATTTAGTTTGTATGGAGAACGAGTAGGTATCCTTTTCTCTTAAATTTTGTACAATACTACTACAGGAATTTAATCTTTAACACTAATATTCAATCTTATAAACAAAAAGCAATCATAAAGTTCAAAATCTAACCGACGATATTTCATTAACTTAGGCAATACAAACTGGGCAAATAAAAAAAGCAGTTACATTTTTCCTTTAAAATATTTCCAACCGATGACGTTCAAATTTCGGTTAGATTTTGAAACATTTATCTCTTCTACATTTCATTTATACTCTACAAGGCATAATCAAATTTACTACCTTAGAAATAAAGTTCATAATCTAACCGATATTTGATATTCGCACCGGTTTCGATTCTGTCCCGGCAAGAGCAAGATTTGTCGTTTTGGACTTGTACTTTGATATCTCTTAAGTGAGTGTTAGCTTCGTAGGTAAACCCAGAGTATGTTAATTTTGTACATAAATTGGTCCCCTCTCGTGTTTCCGTGTTGGATTTTGAGATGCGAATCATTTTGGTTTTCTTGGTTTGAGATTTACAATTCGCAGTCTTACACCTAAGAAAGGTTAAGTTAACAGAATTCTTCAATATAATAACTATTCGAAAAACAATAAAGTTGATATAAAGGAGACTGTTTAACGGGCGAGTCAAAGCATAGCAGGTCACATGTCAAATAACCCCCTTAAACCCATAGACTGCTGAAAACACTTAAAATTATCTCAATAATTTAGCTGAAAATCGAAATAGGTATGGATGGCTACTTTGAAAATGCTGACCCAGATTGGTACCTACTTATTTTTGATCAATCCTGAGAAATAGGGTCTTGAGTCTTGACGTACCTATAGGTAAAGATCCCGTTTCATTTGAGATACGGAACCCTAAAAGTATTTACTTCGTACTTACTTCTCTCCACTGCGGGCTTGAGTCGGCAGTTTGATAGTCAACTTCGATCCAAAGTTAGGTACTTTACTGTCATCGGTGTACGTCAAATTGGTCCCATTTTCAGTCTCCACCGATTCTATTTTCAGACCGCTCACGTCCAAAATCTAAGACAAAAAATCCTTAAGGGCCCATATAACCCCAATTGCGTGACAGGGATAGCGCTAGCGAATTTCAGATGTGTTAATGAAGGACGTAAGATGCTAGTACGTGAAATTTTAGAGCGTATAATCAAACAATTGGTAATTACACGATAATAAAACATTAATTTTTAATTTCAAATCAACAAAGCCCTGGATTGAACTAATATCAGTTCATCTACAAAGTTTTATTAGTATAAGTTAAATATTGACTGACAAAAACTATTTATTTGTAAAATTTAGAGGGAAGTTTGGGATTTTTTTCTATCGAGAAAATTTTCAGGAATCGTGTTTTCACGTCATAACAGACTTAGTAAGTATCCTCGACTTTAATAAATATGGTTTCAAAAACTTTCGTTTCTAATAACTTTTGTAGTAATTCATCCTAGAAACATCAGTTCTGACCTACTACGAGGCCTTAAGTAATTAAGTTTCTAAGTAAAATGTAAGTACGTACATTGTCAGTCGTCTTATATACAATGTGCTCCGAGGAGGGGTATTAAACCGAAACGGGCTTGTTTTAGACGTCTAGGCGAATAACTTTTGCTCCCCGGCTTTTGAAAATTTGAACTTTTAAAGTTTTTTCGAAAAAAATTAAATTATTTTCGGGCCGGATTCGCTTTCCCGCAGTTCTGTCAGCACTGTGACCGAACCCAAACTACTCTCAAACAGTGGTTTTAGTTGTTGGGTGACTGGTGAATAATCTATTACATGATTCACTACAGTGCTGGTCATCTGTTTACATAACAAACCTTTATCGAGAAATTTAATAGGCACCTAATAGTACCTATACATGCATATTAAATTACCTTTATCAAAAAAAACTGGTGACAAAAATGCTAGCTTGTATTTTACCCAGAAAATAAGTATAATGTATACAACGGGGCAATGAAGCCAGCATTCTGGGCACTTTTCCCTCCTCCAAAGGTGTAGCTGATTTAGATTTAGTTTTTTAGTTAGTTTTATTTTAAAAAGTTTTAATTTTAGTTACTATATTTACTATGTGTTTTAAGGCCACACATTAAGGTTTGTTTCAATAAAAAATCTGTAAGAAATTCAATTGCATTTCAAATTCCATAGCCCGCACAAATCTGACAGGTAGATTCGAAATCCGCCATTAAAAATACGAGAGCTTTAGTTTAGGGGCTGGCTAATTTTATTTAATTTTAATTTGTTTAAGTAGCCCTCAAATATTGAGTAGCGTTTCAGTTCAGTATTCGGCCCTAAGTTAAGTAATACTCACAACTTCATCGACATCGTCCAGTACATCAATGCTGAGCACAGCCGATCCGCTAAGGATTTTCTTTTCAAAATCTACATTCAGGAACAGCGATATATGTTTCACGACCGAAAATTCTGAAATAAATAACACAAATTATGATTGATTATTTATTTTGCATATTTTTTGTAGCGCATGTGTTATTCTATGTCCAGCTATCTTGCAGCTATATGCCAAGTTTCATCGCAATCGTTTCAGTATTTTTTGCTTAAAGGAGTAACATAGTCACATCCATACATAGGACATACTTGCAAACTTTCGCGTTTATATTAGTAGGAAGGATAGATTTTTCTTCTGCTTTCGCGATGTTAGAACAGAAATAAAACTCATTTTTCACTTTTAATCGCGTGGTGTTTACTACTTTTAGCGTTGTTCAATGCTCAACGTTTTCAGACTTTTACAGGTCTTTTCTTCAGTACTGATTAGATTAGTAGGATACAGTAGCTGTTAAACTTACCTGGCCTCGAAAAAGAAGAAGGATCCAGTGGACTCAAGGCAGCCATGGCTTTCAGCTCACTAAACACCGTCAACAAAAAAAAGACTATCAGTTTCATAGTCGTGCGTGGCGGTATTGATTGAATACTGTTACAATCAGCGTATTTATTCGGAACAAGCCGATGACGAACTAATCAGAATTTTGATCGACTTTCTGTGGTGGTCTTGCAAAATTATTTTCTTACAATTAATTTTAAAGAGTTGCAATTATAATATTGTATTCTTTTTATCATTTAGGATTAATTTTATTAACTAGGTATTTATTTCATAGGTAGTTTTGATTTGGTTTTAAATAGGTTTTGTTTGTTTGAGCAGGTAGGTAACTGTTGTTTTTAGTGTTTGATTAATTTGTATGTGTCTTTCAATGTTACTGTTTGTCTTCATAAATAAAGATGTTAATTTAATACACATAAGAATTGAAACATATTAGCATATTTTTAGTTTGATGTGGATTTTATTGAGATGCTTGCAAAGAATTTTGTGCTTCGGGAGTTTTTTGATACTATTAAGACAAATATTCTGAAGCAGATTTAAACATTCTAAAGCAGATTTGTCTTGACATCCCAATTTATTTGTAGTGTCATTATCTTAAATTCAAATTTCAAATAGATAAAATCTGTCAACAATGATCATAGAATTTGAAAGGCAGTTAAGTAATCATATCTTAAGTGTTATGATACGATATTGAAAAATAAATAATCAATTTCAAACTAGCTGTGCACGGTGGTTTCACCCGTGTAAGGCCTGATTCCGCGGGAATATCTGGATCATGTCCAAGTTCCGAGAGATGGATCTCTATACCAAAAATCATCAAAATCAGTTCAGCGCTTTAGGCGTGAAAGTGTAACAGACGGACAGACAGAGTTACTTTCGCATTTATAATATTAGTAGGGATAACCTGTGTGTATGTTGTGGCGCCAGCTACGGCTCAAGGTTCGGTCCTCGGGCCCCTTCATTTTCTCTCGTATGTGAATAGCATGTCTAATTGTTTCAAGTTCTGCACTTGTTATCAATTTGCTGACGATACTTGTCTGTTATCAGCAGATAAAGACCCACAAAAAGCGAGCGAACGTCTGCAATCCGATTTTAATCTGCTCTTAAAATGGTGTCACGACGCAGGACTGGTGTTAAATGCAGATAAGACCAAACTTTTACGAATAAAGTCTCCATATCTTAGACATTCTCCATATAATGATGTGGTTGCACACAATCACCGCTGTTTACACACCAATAACTCACACGCTTGCAATTGCCCTTGTATAGAGAATGTCGATAGTCAAAAGTATCTAGGCTTAATTATTGATAGCAAAATGAACTGGGGCCAACATATTGAGCATGTCTGTGATAAGCTTAGACAATTCCTAGCTAATATAATTATTTTAAAGGACCGTATTCCGTTTAGAGTTAAGCTGATGTTATATAATTCTCTGGCTGAATCTTATATCCAATATGGATTAAGTAGTTATGGTCGGACCTATAGTACTTATATAAGCGATATATTTAATCTCCAACGTAGAATCCTTCGTATTATAGTGTCCACGAACATCAAGCAACAATTTTATGACGATGATGACGGTCTTTTTAACTATTGTAAAATCATACCTGTAGAAACACAATTAAAATATTTGCTTCTCAAACAACACTTTTTCAACCAGGAATATAGGTACGAACGAATATACAAACACCCTGTACAAACGCGAGCTGCGGCTCGGAACCAGTTTGAGCTACGTACGATGAGCGGCGCGAACAATACCTATGGCAGGCGAACGAGTGGCTACCTGATTCCTCGGCTCATAAATGAACTACCCCCGAGTATGCGTAATATTAATGACATGAAACCCAATAGCATAAAATCTAAACTTAAATCCTATTTTTTAGAACAACTAACGACGTAGATTAAGGTAACATTTTTATAAACCTCATTGGTTTTTTAATGTTATTTAGTTTAAATTTTGTATAATTTTGTTTTTTTCCGTTAAATAAATAAAAAAAAAAAAAAAAAAATTTACACACAAAGTCTCATTGCAACTGGTTAGGTAGGTTTTGCATGAATTATTAAGAAACAGTCTGAGTGGTTATTCTCAGTAAATTATTAATTTGAAAGTTATCCTAGCTCATAAGCAACTGTAATGTTATTTACACTATTTCTAGTTGTGGATACCCATTATTGGCTTTCCTATTTCTATTGTATTTTTAGTATGTATTGATCGCTGTTGGTTTCCCTAAAATGTAAAAATAAATAAATAAAATAAATAACATCTTTAGATTATTCTAGATAATGGTTCAACAATTTTTGGAAATTTTGCAGTTCCGCTAAAGCTTTTGAAGCTAAAACTGTTGATAAACCGTTTTAAAAAAAACTTACGATGATATAGCAAAGTTGAGACAATTTAGTCATAGAATATGTGTCCTTAAAAAAAGTTAGAATTTGAGTTAGATTGGAGCCACTTGCCTGTTATTGTACCTCTCAGATAAATCAGTTAAGGGCCCTATTCTGAAAAACTGAAAATCCATGTCGGGCGCATCGAAAATTGTTGATTATTTCATGACGGAATGTCGTAGAACTTTTTTTTGTGTACAGATTGTAGGCGACATTGTTTCCGATATTTTAGTGCAGTTTCCATACAAATATGTCAAAACGTATCGAAGCCTATCGACATTTTACCCAAATCAGACATTTTTTATCTAAAATTTGGATAGGCTCTGCACCAATAGGAGGTTCTTGTCTTAAAACTACACCAAAATGTAGGAAACAATGTCACCTACAATCTGTGCACAAAAAAAAGTTCTACGACATCCTGCCATGAAATAATTAACAATTTTCGATGAGCCCGACAGGGATTTTCAGTTTCAAGGTCGTTGGCGTATTTGAATCCTTCTTTTAATGTACAAGCAACAAACAGTGAAAAGTCCCTTTTCTTACATTTTGAATTTGTAGTAGAGGCCATCTATCATATGTTTGTTTAGTAGAAATGTAAAGTTAAGATGTATGTTTGTTGGAGGTAATCTTTGGAAATATAGGACTGATTTTGATAAAATTTAATATGAGGAAACATATATTGCATCTTTGGGAGTAACATGGGCCACATTTTAATAATAAGTATAAAGTTTGTTTATAATATGGTTATTGAAAACAGATTAAAAATCATAATCAAATGTGATAAAGAGAAATAAACCAGTTGGTCGTTTCAACTGGTTCCTAGGAAAGTACAGGCACCAAATGTTAGCTTAACTGTGGTACATGGTAGAGTGTGGCCACAGACGAGTGTGGGATATTAATATTTAAAGACAATAGTCCAATAGCCCACACAAAATATAATGCATTACAAAATAAATTAGTTAATTTTAAACTTACAAGATTTCCGATTTCTATAACAGAATCTAGACCCGTGTCTAATAATAATGATAGTTAGTTTTAGTTAAATTAGTTTATAAATTAGTCAGTTACAATGGGATATATAGTAACTAGTAATTTTCATTACAGTAAAAGTTAAGTACATATTGTTTACATTGTGAATTATTGTGAAATTGTACAATTTGATGTCAAGATTTACATAGTGATAATAAGAGAGATATGAGCTATGTTTCTATCCCATATCACTATGCAGTACATTGCTGCTACATTGTTGCTGGTTTGATCACCAGTGATTACCACGAAGCAGCAATGCACTGTAGTGCTCATGAAACTGGGTTATCCACTATATAGATAATACTGGTGCTGATCAGAGACTTGTAAGGAAGTAACTATGTACTAATGTAACTATGTTAAGAGAGATATGAGCTATGTTTCTATCCCATATCACTATGCAGTACATTGCTGCTACATTGTTGCTGGTTTGATCACCAGTGATTACCACGAAGCAGCAATGCACTGTAGTGCTCATGAAACTGGGTTATCCACTATATAGATAATACTGGTGCTGATCAGAGACTTGTAAGGAAGTAACTATGTACTAATGTAACTATGTTAACAAATCGTGTGAATTTAAAAAGTTTATTCATGAGGCTAATGTAGAGAAAAGGGTCTGGAGCCATATTTTTGAACACTGGATTTGAATTTGTATGCGAACATCGAATTTTGCATGCTTGCTCTCGCTCATTGTATATGTGTGTGAGCAAGACTGCACATCCATTAATTAGCTTTTCACATATGAATAGGTTTTCTGATAGTTCAAAAATACCACTCCAGGCCCCTGTTTCATAAAACTGACAATCCGACTTTTATGTCAAGAACTGACTTATTTGTCAAATTGTCACGCTGAGGCTGTTTCATAAACGTGACAATTTTATTTAAAAGCGACAGGTGAAACCTTGACATATTTTTAATTGTCGGACGCGTTTCATAAACGCGACATATGTCAAGAAAAAGGCGACAATTATGTCGCCGACATATGTCGGATTATCGTGACATAATATGTCAAGAAAACGGCGACAATTGTCAACTTTTAAGATATTTGCAAATAGTCCTATTCTACTTCCTATTCCTACTTCCTACATATATTATAAACGCGAAATATTGTATGTATGTATGTCGGTATGTGACTTTGTTACTCCTTCACGCAAAAACTACTGAACCGATGGCGATGAAACTTGGAATATAGATAGGAGATCTAGAATAACACATAGGTTACTTTTTATCTCGAAATTCTCGCGAGATCAGGACTTACGCGGGTAAAACCGCGGGACGCAGCTAGTATTGTTGTTTACAAAAGTATTTCAGAAAAAAATAAAAACCGACTTTATAAAAGGAAAAATATTAATTGCATCTACATACTTAATTAAGTTATGCAGTTTTGTGTTTTATAGTTTGGCTGTCTGACTTATTATGTACTAGCTGCGTACATAATAAGTCAGACAGTTTCACCCGCGTAAGTCCCGATCCCGTGGGAATATCGGGATCAAAAGTAGCCTGTTTTACTCAGGGCGAATGTAGCTTTCTACTCTTTTCAATAATTCAATTCAATCAAAAATTGAGCCGTGGTTTTACATACCCGAAATTTTTCTTTAAAGCAGAAATCAGTAATTGTGAAGGAGAAATTAATTCTACACTTAAATGTACGTCTTTGGCTCCTTGTTTGAATTTGTTCCAAATATTCATCGTCGCTACTTTCTTCGCTGCTCGATGTAAGAACCATTTTTGTAATGAAAAATTGAAAAAATAAAAACCTCAATACGGTACAAAACAGTTTAACGTCTTCAAAATTCAAAATACGATTTTCGAGACAGAAGGGTAAGCGCCTGTCGCAAATGTCGGACAATTTTACAAATATGTCACGACAATTTTGTGTTTCATAAAACAAAATTGTCAAGTTTTTCCCGACAAATTGTCACCTGTCACGCAAAAAGTTTTATGAAACAGAAAAATGTCAAATTGTCGCGACAATTTGACTTATTTGTAAATTTCCACCATGACAATTTTGTCGCCTATCGGCTTTATGAAACAGAAAAATTGTCAAATTGTCGGTTCTCGACATATGTCGCGCCTGTCGGATTGTCAGCTTTATGAAACAGGGGACAGGTAGGTAAGGCTGACCTCAACTTATCTGATGGCTTGCAATACAGACTTAGCTACATAGTTGCTTCTTGCGAGAACCAACTATTAATATTCTTTTAATTTTACATGTATAAAACTAGTCATTCTGTACCTATGTACCAAGTTTCATGTAGATTGGTTGACAAATACAACCTGTAGAGGACTTTTGAACTAAGTCTTAGTTGGACACTAAAATTGTTATACTGAAAAAGTGAGTTTGAAGTCCACCATCTTGTTGAACAATCACATATGTAGGTATGAGCAATCATGAACAAAATGGTGGATTTGTTCATTTATATAAATAAAGTATTCTTAGCACCTATTCTACACTGAATTGGGGCAAAGTCTTCTCATGGGTTGGAACTACACCAAAAAGCACGGATTTTCCATGCTATTCACTTCATTTTTGCATTAGAATTAAGATTATAGATTGACTATTGTTAGTTCATTCTATTTCCAGTGAAAACAAGGGCGTGGCTCAACAGGATATTGGACTGAAGGAATATCTAGATACCCGAGTACTTGTAATGTACCTAGCCATTTTACAAAGAATGGTGACTGTAAGGGCCCTTGTGGGGACAACAGATACCTTGTTACCTAGCTGGTAATCTATATTAAGCGTGGATATGCGATATTTATAAGAAAAAGAAGCAAAATAACATTTTAAGGTTATATTTCTTACCTTGTATTTTTACTGCTGGGGAGTGTTTTGTGACTGTTCCACGTCGCCACGGAGGCAAATGTGATATTTGTCAGTATTCCTCGACTATTTATACCATTCTTACACGTGTTTTATATCGAAAAATGTTAATAAAAAGCGAATCATGGTGAAGTGGAGGCCGGTGAACTCGAAAGTTGGCTGTTGTGGACGTAGCTTATTGGTTGAGGACACAAAGACTTTTCATACAAAATAAGACTCACGTGTTTTGATAGAATTATCTAGAACCAGCCCTACGCAGTTGTAATATTGCAATAAATAATAATTCGTGGCAGACATCAAGCTATGCGTGAGCCTGTTTCTTACCTTTTAGTTTGGGTTTTTCTTCCTGCAAAATGTCTGCTTGCAACACTAAGTTGTACACTGCAACATGTATTTTGAAAAGGTTTGGAAATGCACAAGGCAGAATATCTTTTAGTTCTGAAAAATCGGGAATTTTGTAAAGTCAATTGAAAAACTCGCTTGAAAACAGAAGCTGACATTTCGTTTTGTTTTTTTTTTTTCGTTTGATTCAGTTTTGTTTAACATATGATTGAGCTTTTATTTTTATTTATTTATTTCGGTCTGAGACCTATATAGCCAATTTGGAACAGCCAGGGTCAAGTTTTAGAATATTTCAAGTTTCTTCATAATATAGTTTTGGCGTTGTACATCTTGTACATCTTGCCAGTATCAAGTATTTTGCATGAAATTAGCCCGATCGGGCCTATAGTTTCAGTCAGGGGCTATGGTAAAGCGGTGGCAACTTTACTATAACCTTCAAGGACCTTCGGCGCGAACGACGGAAAGTCCATGTTTAACTTAACACTCAATTTTGTTTTCACTACACTTGTGCACATTCACGGAACTGAATTGAATAAGATTCCACCAAAATTACACAATTTAACCGGGTTTACAACATAGTTTAACGAAAATAAAATTGGAGCACGACATGTTGTCTCCGCTTTCCCGCCGAAAAAGTCTGATTGAGCTTGCTTGATATTTTGAGCTTGGTTTGCTCTGTTTGTTTGGAATTCCGTTTCACAAAGAAATCGTTGACAATGGATAGTTCGTAAGTTTTTAAACGTGAAACGAAACGTAAAATCTTGTTGTCATTGTCTGTCTGGGATTCTGCTGTCATTCATTTTTTACAATCAACTTTCTATCTTTCGCGTATTGTTTGTTTCGTAAAAAATGTAATTGGCCGTGTTTAGCATTATCGGACTAAATTGATATATGAGTTATTAAATGCTACTACAAAATGCTAACTAGATTCCACCATTATCACGGTTCTAACATCATACTATTCGACGATAACACTATCGCCTACAGAAAAGCCAGTTTCGCTCATGGGTTGACATTCAGTGAAAAGCCCTTGCAAGCGGGCGAAATATTTCTTGTGGAAATAGAGAAAACAGAGCGCGGATGGAGTGGGCATATGCGATTGGGGTTAACATTGTTAGATCCACAGACCGCTGCACTTGGCGATAAAGGACTTCCTCAATATGCTTTACCGGACTTGGCGAACACTGGTATGTCATGGATTTTCCCAATATCGAAGTGCCAGAACAATGTTTTAGTCGAACTCGTGAGTCAAGTAACCAGCGGTCGGAGAGAAAGTGAACCCCGCGTATCAGTCTTGGGCGATGGTCACGTCGTTAGAACACCTCGCGGCAACTTCTCAAAGATGGTACTAAAACCTCAAATCCTGACCCAGAACGGAACACCCCAAGGAATCCTACCCATGGATGCCGGCAGTCGTATCGGTGTTATGTTTGTACCTTGTCCTAAAGTTAGTAGAGATGACCCAGATTTGGCAGAGATGCATTTTATTATAAATGGAGAAGACCAGGGGCCCTGCACAAAGTCTATCCCTTACACCCGAGGACCACTGCATGCTGTTGTAGATGTTTATGGAACAACAAAACAAGTGAAGATTGTCCAACTTTATGGCGGTAAGTCACCAACCTATGTTTTAAACACTCTGCTTGTTTACTCTCCTTTCCTTCTGTAAACTTTTTAATTCAATAGAATCTAGTATGTAAGTGTATCTGAATGTTATCTCCGATAGCAGTCATTAGGGCATGTTAGCAGCCTTAGGGCGACCTGAAAACTAACACTAGGTGAGCTACACCACTGAGTATACGAAAAAAAGAAAAAGAAGTAGTATGTATACCTACATAATGTCCCAGAACTATCCTAAATAAACCATCGACATTAACAGGCCTACTTTTTTTTTTTTTTTTTTTTTTTTTTTTTTTCTCTTGTTTAATCATGCGATCAGTCTTTCTGACTATAAGCAGATGAGGTGCGTGCTTTATGGCGTTAAGGGCGCTTCTCCCAGCGGATTCTGCCCTTTCATTCATGTGACTAAGTCAAGGTCAAAGATGTCACGCCGCTTCTTTAGCCGACGTATTGTTTCAGGGATGGTAAGTTGGCCCGCAAGTTCATTTGGGTGCCTCTGTAGTCGTTGTTTATACTTTGTTGCATGGGTTTCAATTTCCTGTTTCACCGTAGGTATTTTGAGAATTTCATGGACCTCTGTTGTTTTCATAAACCATGGTGCATTCGCTATCTGCTTCAAAATGTAGTTTTGTACTCTTTGTATGATCATAACGTTTGTAGTACTGGCAGATCCCCACAGCTGTATGCCATACGTCCACGTTGGTTTGAGAACCGTTTTATACAGAAGTAATTTATTGTCAAGAGACAGCTTTGAATTTCTTCCCAGCAGCCAATATAGACCCCTGTATTTCAGATTGAGTTCGTCCCTTTTAGCTTCGACGTGCCTTCTCCAGGTAAGCCTACGGTCTAGGTGCATACCTAGATACTTGACCGTATTGTGATGAGGCAGTTGAGTGCCATTTAGAGTGACTGGGCCACAATCTTCCTTTCGGAGAGTGAATGTGATGTGCACTGATTTTGATACACTGGCGGCTATTCTCCATTTGGTTAGCCATTCTTCAATTTTATCTAGGCTTCTTTGGAGTATACATGAGGCTTGGATTGGGCATTTATTTGATACAAGGACGGCCGTGTCATCAGCGAAGGTCGCCACAGTAGCTTCTGGGTTCTGGGGTAGATCGTATGTGAACAATGTGTACAGGATCGGTCCAAGTACGGAGCCCTGTGGTACTCCTGCGGCAGCTTCATAAAAGCCTGATGTGCTGTCGTTATCTCTGACTTGAAATATTCTGTTCGATATGTATGATTTTAAGACTGGATAGAACGTATGTGGTAGTAGTAACTTAATTTTATACAACAGGCCCTTGTGCCAGACTCTATCAAAGGCCTGTTGTATGTCAAGAAACGCAGATGAGCAATATTCTTTCTTTTCTATTGTTTTTCTTATCATTCTGCAAACTCGGTGAACCTGCTCTACAGTAGCATGTTCTTTTCGAAATCCGAATTGATGATCCGGTATTATGTGCTTGTCCTTCATGACGTTTAGCATTCTGTTTAGTAAGCATTTTTCAAAAAGCTTTGACATTATGGGCAGGAGGCTTATTGGTCTGTAAGATGTTATTTCATGCAAAGGTTTACCATGTTTGTAGATCATGGTAATTTGGGACACTTTCCAGAGGTCTGGGAAGTATCCGATTCTCAGGATTGCATTAAAGACCATAGTAAGATACACCAGTACTTTGCGAGGCGACTCTTCGATAACCTTTTTATCTATGAGGTCATACCCCGGTGCCTTATTGTTCTCTAGTGACTTGATGATTTTATGTATTTCTTTAGGAGTAACAAGTTTCAGAGGCAGATCTAGTTGGAGATCTTGGTTGAGGGTCGCATCGATATCCGATTCGTCTGCGTTTGGTCCAGGCTCGTTTGGTTTAAATACTTGGCTAAGGTGCTTCGCAAATGCCTCAGTTTTATCTTGGCCAGTTTTTATCCACTTTCCATCCATAGCACGGAGAGGTGGTTTTTGATGATGCGGACGATCAAAATTTTTGCAGGCTTTCCACAATGAGTAGTTAGTTACTTTTGTAGCCGTTAACCCTTCCAGGTAATTATCTAAAGCGGTATCATTGGCTTCAGATATAAGGTCTTTCAGTTCTTTTATGGCTTTATTCAGTAGTGTCTTATCACTTGGGTGCCTGCTGGTATGCCATATTCTGCGAAGCCTTCTCTTATCGAGTATTTTTTGGCGTATAGTTTCAGAATATGTTTTACTCTGAGGGGCACGATTGGCGACCTCGGGCGTGGATAGCCAACAGCTCTCTTGGATTACTGAGGTTATGTTGCGAACAGCGTCATCAATGTCTTGTTCTTTTTTCATATTCATTTTCAGGTCTAACTTTTCGTGGGTGAGTTCCCGAAAACAGTTCCAGTCTGTACGCTTGTTATACAATTTGACGTTGCTCTCCAATTTTAGAACAGCAGCGCCAATAGTCAATATAACAGGGACGTGGTTAGTGTCCGAATCTAAGCACGTATGTACGTCATAAGGTAATCTAGATAGCCCCTTTATTATAAAGAAATCTATGACATCAGGGAGTCGCATAGGGTCTGTGGGCCAGTTTGTCGGGTCCGCCGTTGAGATCGTAGTAAGATTATTCTTGTCAACACATTTTTTGAGTTCCCTTCCTCTTGTATTATTTAGTCTAGAGGCCCAGTGTACGTGCTTGGCGTTCCAGTCCCCTCCGACTAGAAATCGCGAGCCGAGTGTGACAAAAAATTTCTCAAATTGGTCTTCTTTAATGTTGTGTTTTGGAGGGCAGTATATGGCTGATACATTGTAGATACCACTCCGATCTTCAACTGCAACAGTGGCTGCTTGGATATGATTTGTTCTAAACTGTGGTTGTTCATAATGTTTAATGTTAGACTTGATAATCAGGGCCGCTCCTGCATGTGCAGTCCCATCTGGATGGTTGGTTGCGTAGGTGTTGTAATTACGTAGCTTAATATTTTTGTTGTCAGTAAGATGCGATTCGGACACTAGTAATATGTCTATGTTGTGTATATGTAGCAGAACTTCTACATTTCCCAGATTAGGCGATAATCCGTCCAGGTTCCACGCAGCTATTTTCAATGAGGTCATTGTGAAATCTTTGCTACTAAAGTCGTTATGAGGTTAATTAAAGTACTCATTTGTTGTAATATAATGTCAAACTTTTCTGCTTGTTTAAGAAGCATCTCTTGTATTGTTGTGTTGATTGTTGAAGGTTCTCCGTTATCAGAGTTTCGGTTTGATTTCAATACATCTGCGTATTTCGCTCGCTTGTTGATGTCTTCTGTCGGTCTTGCTCCATTGGCAGGTATGTGTTGAGGCTGTGGGGGTTGTTGCGTTTTTGTATCAGCTCTTAGTTTAGGATTTTGAAGCTTCTGTTGATTTTTCTTATCAACTGGTTGTTTGGTGTTTTGCCTCATTCGGGGGTGGAACTGTTTGCTAGATTTTCGTAACAGAATTTCTCTGTACACTTCACATCCTTTAAAGTTGGCAGGATGGGCTCCGCAGCAAAGTGCACATTTTGCAGGAGTGTTTCGATCAGTCTTTGGACATTCTGATGTTTTGTGTGCTTCGGCACATTTGACACATCTGTAGGGTCTCATACAATAATTTTTCGAATGACCATATTGTTGACATCTCTGGCATTGTACAATAGAGTTTCGTTTTCTTGGTTCTTCAATGGTAATTGACTGGTGATTTATATATTTAATATTCTTTACAGATTTATTGTTGGGACCCTGTTCTACAGTTGCAAAGAATGTGGAAGTGGGTATTTTTTCAGGTCCATACTTTGCATTAATTATCTCTCCAATCACTGTGTTTCCTGTTTCTTCGAGTGCATGTCTTATTTCACTAATGGGCGTTGACTGATGTAGATTTTTAATAACTATTCTGTATGGTCTTTTGTCCTTTCTGTTAAAAGTGTGACCGATTAACCCCTTGGATCTGATAGCCTCTATCACAATCTTATAAACCTCGACATTGTCGCAATTAATACGCAACTGATTTTTATTAATAATTTTGTAGGTGAAGCTATTCTTGTTGGTGACACATTCTAGGAGCTCTGTGAGTTTGGTGAGGTCTTCAATGCCATATAAGATGATAGGTGGTGGTTTTGAAACTTTTTTTGAACCTCCCGGAGTGATAACTTCTTCCTGATCAACAGGAAGTCCACCAAACTGGTTTGATGTTGGTGTTCTCTCTGGGGATGGTGATGAAGTCTTCTTTCTTTTAGCACTTCTAATTGTTGGTACTCTCTGCCAAGTGGGATGTTTATCAGTCTCTTTGTTGGTATCCACACTCATCTGGTAAGAGTTATGTTCAGTGCTAGTATTCTGGTTTTGGAAGTTAGCATCATTGATACAACTTAGCGATATGCTTCGCGGTCTAGCCTGGAATAGGCTGGGGTGAAAGGCTTGCTGAACTAGCTTTTTAGTACTCTCTGTCAGACCAGTAATATTCACTGGTAAGGGGGCCTGGGTACCCACCCTCTTACAGTCCCACTACTTTTAATGTCTACAAAGTTAATGATACTCCTTCTATAATATGATAATTTATTAAATAATTTAATTCCAGTGAAAACACTGCAAAGTGTATGCCGAGATGTAATACTCCAGTACATTAACAATGGATCTGTGAAATCTTTGCCGTTGCCAAAGTGTTTGAAGGATTTCTTGCTCTCGTAGTGTCAAAGTGGAGATTAGATGACAATAAGGCTGTTCATCATTATCAGTTTTCACTCAGGTGAAATTTTCTTAAAAGAGTAGATTGACAATTATCATTTCTCTAAGTACCTAATAGCAGAACTGTATTTGAACTTCACTTTCAGTAAGTAAATCATTGATTATTTCATAACAAGCATATCTTTATCAGAATAATTATTAATGCTGCTGTTTGACGGAAGTCTTGATTGAAAATTATGATATGTGTCATCTAGAATCAAACTCTGCTACATCCAGAATCCAATTCTTTGATTGGTCAATTATTGATGTGGCGGCGATAGATATTCATTAGTAAAGGATTAATAAAAAACATGATTTAAGCATCAAATATTATTCAAGGTGGAACTGAGTTCATACATAAATAGTTTGTAAAGTTGATCATAAGTTTAAAATAAATCCATAGAGATCAAAACCTCTCTTTTCATGAAAAGTGGATAGGCGGAGTTTGATTCAAGACGTTACCCACTCTTTTTGCATAATTAGTTGTAATGAAAGGTGTATGACTGCCTTCTACTGTTTTTGCTTATACTTAGGTAATTATGGAACACCCAAGCAACTTTAAGAGGCTTGAAAGAAAAATGAAATTTTATTATTTTTAGTAATGTCATTAACATTGGATCTGTTATTTAATAAGACATGAGATTTCTAGCAAATTGCAAGAGGGGAAAGTTTGGTAACTTTTTCTGACAATATCTAAATGATAGTCAATGACATAGAAAAACTATCAATCATCATCAAATCACATTTTAATCCAGTAGCCGTCTCAATCATATAATAGCGATTGACAATCGCTTCAATCAAATGATTAATTAGCTCTATAAATCACTTTATATCATGTAACAAAGGCAGTTGTGATGGTCATCTTTAAGTATTCATCATTCAAGTACTATCATGCGGGATATTTATTATATGTCTGAACCTTACTATATTTTCGCAGCCAAATTTGTTACACCCAAGGTGAGAGTTTTTGATAGATAAAAGATGGAAAATGGTAGTATAGATGTTTTACTTCACGATGGCCCCTCTGTCTTGATTGTATGAGTATATTCAATTTATGTCAGACACGCAGTCGTTTCTGAGTGTGTGAGCTTCGGAGTGGTATTTCCGAACCGTCAGAAAACCCAGTTGTATGAAAGGATGCGCGGTCTCGCTCACGCACATACACAACGAGCGAGAGCAAGCATGCGGAACTCGAACTTTCGTTTACGAATTTAATTCCAGTGGTTCTAAAATACGGTTCGAGATTGTAAGCTTTTGAGCTCACGCAGACAGAAAGAACATGCATATGAAACTACTCAACACTCTTACATCCATGGCCAAGCCAAGCACCCTTCGTGAGTTAAAACATCTTTAGTACCTAAGTAGTTTGGCCAATGGTTTTGTATACTACGTATTTTAATTCTGGACTACCTACGATCTGAAATTTTGGTTCTTTGTATTTGACATTTTTTTAATTTGGAAGATGTGTAAAATCGTAGTCAACAATTAAAAAACGAAGTATAAATGTATGAAAGAGTGTTTATTGGGGGAGATAATAATGTAGAATTTTAGGATGAGGTTTTGAAAGAATCATGGATTAATTGCTCAAAGAATCCGGGTACAACGTCTTGGATCATTCGAAGTTACGGGACATTTACCAATCCAAGAGTACGACCTTTACGAAGAGACCTGCAAAGCTATTAGGCCGCAATTATCAGATCATAAGAGACATACAGATTAGTAGCGCAAGCTCGTCTATAGGTTGAGGCAATTAACGGCATTTCCCGGCAGTGTGGTCCAGACATTATTAAAGCGAAAATGTGACAAAAGCCGAGTCCACGCATAGGGTTTGTGAAAACGGCGATTATAGTAGCAGACTTTTCTATGTTTCTTTCAAAACCACAGTAAAATGGTTTCTATTGAGAATTTAGGGACCATGGATTCCGGGTGCCAATCGAATTGATATTGCAGCAGACCAATGAATGAGTATGTTAGATTCCAGGTACAACTTCTGTGCTTCTCTGTTTCAATACTTGAATTTATATTTTATAGTTGCAGTAGATGGCAGATAAGTTGAAAAATTTTGACGTGGAAGGGGAAAGTTCGCGTAGTACATTTTAAATGCGACTTCTATGAAAAATCGACTTCTGCGCATTCTCCATTTTTTCAACTAATCTGCCGGCCACTGTAAACCATGTTTGTTTTATCGTATTTGTCGACTTAGGTAAGTACATAGATAACTTTATCTTACACCAGGGTTATTTTGTGCGAAGTTGTGCCACAGGAATGAATGTTAATATGAACAAGTTTATTAATAGATTTTTAATGTAGTAAGTTAACGAATACAACATTTATACTTTGCAATGTATTATAGTTTTGCATATCTAGGTATATACCGATAAGATCTGAAAAGAAGTTGGCTGGCTAGCCCCAAGTTTTACCTTGTATTTGCTACTTTATGTTGTGGTAATACTAATAATAGATAAACTTGTGTGGCCGCACGCGACCCACAAAAAGTCGCCACCTGAAGTTAGAAGCTAGAAACGATTTGTAGCGTGTGGCGACTACGGGCGTCAGTCAGGAGAGTATATCTATCTACTATATAAAAATAAGTCGGGTTTTCCTTCCTGACGCTATAACTCCAGAACGCACGAACCGATTTCCACGGTTTTGCATTCGTTGGAAAGGTCTCTGGCTCGGTGAGGTTTATAGCAAAAAAATCAGGAAAAATTTAAAAAGAAAAGCTGGAAAATCAAAATCAAACTCAGCGATGACGTATGACGATGACGTATGACGATGACGTATGACGATGACGTATGACGATGACGATGACGTATGACGATGACGTATGACGATTAGGGCATGAATCCCGGGATCCCGGGATATCGTAATCCCGGGATCTCGGACGCAAAAGTTCGATATTATAATCCCGGGATTGAGTGATCCGATATCGAGATTTGAGCAATTTACTATTTGGGTATAAATTAAGGTTTTTAGCTATATTTTTCCTCATGGAATGATTGAAAGAACTATTAAAATTAAACCCAAATTAGTCTACCCTTGAGGAAGAGATCTGTAAAGATTTAGAAGCGTAGGGAATTGGTAAAATGTTTAAAACAATAAAAGTAACGTGATTCATTGCAATTTTTAAGACAATTATTTTTTATTCAAGCTCGCATGCAATTTTTTTCTGCTAACATCATTTTAGTGGTGCGCCTAGAATTTGGCGCGAAAGTTTAGACACTTTCGGGTTTAGGGTATTTGTCCGCCATATTACCAAAATGATGGGGTGGACGGCCCTCGGGGTAACTTATTTACGTAATGAAACCACTAGAGTCTTAAATATATTAAATTTAACACATTTTTACTGTATTAAATTCGCCTTTTTAACGATATCTAAAATCTCAGTATCAATCCCGGGATCCCGGGTTTGAGCTTTTAATATCGATATCGTCCCGAGATTGAAAACCTTCCGATATTGCATGCCCTAATGACGATGACGTATGACGATGACGTATGACGATGACGTATGACGATGACGTATGACGATGACGTATGACGATGACGTATGACGATGACGTATGACGATGACGTATGACGATGACGTATGACGATGACGTATGACGATGACGTATGACGATGACGTATGACGATGACGTATGACGATGACGTATGACGATGACGTATGACGATGACGTATGACGATTACGTATGACGATTACGTATGACGATTACGTATGACGATGACGTATGACGATGACGTATGACGATGACGTATGACGATGACGTATGACGATGACGTATGACGATGACGTATGAAGATGACGTATGACGATGACGTATGACGATGACGTATGACGATGACGTATGACGATGACGTATGACGATGACGTATGACGATGACGTATGACGATGACGTATGACGATGACGTATGACGATGACGTATGACGATGACGTATGACGATGACGTATGACGATGACGTATGACGTATGACGATGACGTCCGACAAATGAAATAAAATTTTTCCTTTTCAAATATAAAACAAAAAAAAAATTTCTTCATATTTTAATCACCAAACGAAATGTTACATAAAACGAAGCCATCTGGTGGCGAAACGGAGTTCGCCTGGTTTTCTAGTTAAACGTATAAAAACTGAAATTAAACTAATTTTTCGGTTTTAATCGCGTGGTGTTTATTACTTTAAGCATTGTATCAATGCTCAACGTTTCGAGACCTCTATTGACTTCACTTTACTTGACTTCTCCAAGGGTCTCGAAACGTTGAGCTTTGAAACAATGCTTAAAAGTTATAAACACCACGCGATTTAAAACCGAAAAAATTGTTTAATTTCAATCCAACATAGCGAAAACTTGGTAGTTTTTATACGAAATCTCCGTATAAAAACTACCAAGAAATATGTCGTGGCGGCGTTTTGTGGTCGGTGGCGACGTTATGTGTACGGTGGCCCATTTGTCTTCAGTCTTTTAATCTCATATTTCAAGTTTTTCATAAACTTGTAAAATTTGTAAACAGCCAGTTCCCTTATTTACGCTCGGTTTCTGGAGATTTTTAACGACCGTTAACTTTAACAATGGTTATACCGCGGGTAAAGTAACACTTTCTTATTAAATAATTTTATGACTTAATGATAGATAAGTGAGTTATCCATCTGTTCTAAACTTTAATTTAATTATTTGGATGCGCAGCCGGCGGCAACGCGGACGTCGCCATGGCGTCTCGGTGAGTTAGAAGCCTTACCCTAAGTCCCTAGTCTGGACAATGGCCAATAGAAAACTTTAAAGTTCTTTGATATTATATTTTAGTATATGAATTAGGTAACTGGCTGCACATAAACCTAACTTTCTATTTACACTGATGATTGATAAATTTATATACTTTTGTGATATTATTACAATAAAATTATTTAAATTGCTGTTCATTCCACGTCGCGTTTTTATACTTGAAGTTTTTGGATTGTTTGAGTTTTTATCGAAAATAAACTGCTTGTTATTTATTTTGTATTCAAATAAATGGAGTACAAGACAAATGTTTTTTTGAAGTATTTTACTTTATTGTAGTAAAACCTTAGACCCGCTAACTGCAGACAAGCCCCCTTACTTATAAACAATAACTACGTTTGTATCTGTCTGTTAACTTTGAAACTTAAAACATGTCACAGTAAAAGACAAACGATACACAGTTTAGTTTATGCAGCTGTTTATAAGTAAGGGAGTAAAACTCTTAATATAACAATAGTTCAAACTTAACTCTTATTCACATGGTAAAAAAAACATAACCGTCATATGCAGTCGGGTAGTAAAACAAAAATAACATCTGTAACCTACATGAAAATAATAGTGTGCGTCAGCTTGGCCGGAGAATCCCGCAGTTTCACCCGCGTAAGTCCCGATCCCGTGGGAATAATGGAATCAAAAGTAGCCTATGTTACAAATGGATAATGTAGCTTTCTACTAAAAAAAAATTGGAATCGGTTCAGTGGTTTCAGAGATTACCCGGAAAATACATACATACTTACATGTTACCAACGTTACCTCTTTATAATATTAGTACCTATCGATATAGATTGGTATCGGGGTGAAACAGAGGGGTGCTGCTAGATATTACATAAAATGTTGTGCCCTGGGTAAAGGCAAAGTGTACGGTATGATCTTAGTTCTATCAGGATCGAACTGTCGGTAAGAAAGCAGTTTGTCTGTCTCGACGTGCTCCACCCAATAGTCTACATGTATCGGATTCAAAGTGCCTTTCCAGTGCTGAAATAAATTAAACAAAATATAAGCGTGATGAAAAGCTTTGGGAGGCTGCGTTTTCACTAGGATGTCTATCTAATCCGCATTTTACAGATTTCTGGTATTCTAGACGCGATAAAAAAATCCCATGATATATTTATCTACACTTCTATTATAAAGAGGAACGATTTGAATCCCGATATTTTCACGGGATCGCGACTTACGCGGGTGAAACTGCGGGACTCTGCTAGTCGATAACCTATAAACGGATTAATAATAGGTAAGTATATAAAAAAAATCAATCGCGTCTATAGAATACTTATCTCTTATAATAATATTTTTATCGCGTTTAGAATATGAACCAAACAAGGCGTAAAATGAGTGGCGAACCGTGAGAAGCTGATAAGTGCATGGATGCGTTTGTTAAGAACTAATGGAATCGCTCCATTTATCGACCTTCATTCCGCTAAGCCAAGCCGGTTCCAATTTCCACCAGAGTTGCGCTGAGCGGATAGACCGACTCTATTGGCTCTAATTGGTTCTAATAAACACATCCATACGTACGCCTCATCGTAGGTATGGAATTTTAATTCATATGCTTTATATAGCGCTGTAGTGTGCCTGGGACGTTGTTAGGTGGAGAAGGCTTGTCCAAAATTAACAATGTTAACAAACTTAACAATGTCCCGGGCACTACAGTTTGCCAAATTGTGACACGGTGATTGCGTATTTGTGTCACTAGTGACAAACCAGACCTATACAGCACACATGTGAAGAAAATCGTGCATCTTGTTTCGATGTGTGCTGTAGGAGTGCTCTAGCTCTATGTGTCGTCGTATATTTGAAGATTAAAACTCGAAATACACGATGACACTTACACACCTACCACACACATATAAAGAAACTAGCTGCGTCCCGCGGTTTCACCCGGGTAAGTCCCCATCCCGTGGGAATAACAGGAACAAAAGTAGGCAATGTTTCTCCTCGATGTAGCTTTCTATTGACGAAATCATTTTTCAAATCGGACCAGCGCGAGCGCTTCCTGAGATTTACGCGTTCAAACAAACTCTTCAACTTCAGAGCGGTGTTGGTCTAGTGGTAGATACCCCGGCTTTCATTCTGAGAGTCGTGGGTTCGAATCCAAACCGACCGCGCACCAATGTCTTTTTCTTTAAGAAAAAGGTATGTGCGCTAATAACATCGCTCTTACGGTGAAGGAAAAACATCGTGAGGAAACCAACATGTCCTAGGACTCACCACGGTCTGAAGACATGGGATATTCAGTGTTTTCTATGTATCATATGTATGTATTTACAAAAAAAAAAAAGTATAATATTTAGTATATCCGTTGTCTAGTACCCATAGTACAAGCCTAGTGCTTAGTTTGGGGCTAGATTGCGCTGTGTGTAACGTCGTGCAATATTTATTTATTATATTATTTATTTATTTATCTTTCTAATATATAAAATTTCCATGTCACAATGTTAGTTACCGTACTCCTCCGAAACGGCGCGACCGATTTTTACCAAATTTTATATGCGTATTCAGTAGGTCTGAGAATCGGCTACTATCTATAATTTATAAGGCAAAACAACGTTTGCCGGGTCAGCTAGTATTAGTATAGATTTGTGCATGTGTGATGTATTGATCGGTGGATGTTGGTGTAGATGTGATCGCACATTAATCAGCAACGCACGCGCCGCAATCGCCGCATTTTAGCACTTTACGAAATGCGGCGCGTAAGGTGCGGGTGAAACGTGCGAGGTTTCACATCATTACATACAATGAATTCTAAAATGCGCGTGCGTTGCTGATAAATGTGCGATCACCTTAGGGAAAGTGTCAGTGTAAGTGTCATCGTGTAGTTTGTAACTGTTAACCTACTTCTTTAAGGTGTTCAGCCCAAGCTTTAACAGTTAGAATGCCGGTAGACTTGGCGGTCTCGTTTGCTCTGTTCAAATAACTCAAAGCTTGCTGTTTTTTGCCCTTTATGCAGTAGTGATACGCCAAAAGTATGAGATACCTGAAATATAAAAAACTTCAAGTAATTTAAGATCTTGCAGCATTCCAAAGCCCCCAATTAATAACACCCTTATTATTATGAGGCGCTATAATGGATTGGTACGAAGCCCTCAGCGCGCGAGTTCCATTCGCACTTGACCGTTTTTAGGGTTTAAACGTGATTCAGGGACAGAAAAACGCAACGAAACCGCGATGTATTTTGAATACTAACGCCATCTAGTGATGCAAGTGATAAACTTGCGCTGGTAGTAAAATATGTTTAACGTTTGCGTTGCGTTCACGGATTGGTTGGTAAAGTGTTTATTTTAGGGTTCCGTACCCAAATGAAGTGGAACGGAACCCTTCGTGCCCGAGTCTCGCACTTGGCCAGGTTTTTTAATACAGGGACATAATGATGCATATTATGTAGAAAATTTCCAGGACTTGAAACAAATATGTATGGTCAGCACATTACTGGTCGGCGCGGCGGCGGGGATTGAATCCGCAACTCCAGCTGTATACAATTATTATACATTCCAAGTTATATTAAGTGCAAGTTATTTTTAGCTGTTATTAACTTGTAATGCGCATAATCAAAGGTTAATTCGCTCTACAAGTAGGGTTGCCAGATACGGGCTTATAATTTCCTGGACATTTCTGGTTTTACAAACGGAGTTGGAGTTGTAGAGTCAAAATCCAACTACAAATGTTTGCCGTTGAACAGGCAATAGCCAAAATATTACAAAATTACTAGTTATGTACCCATTTTAGAACTAAAATATGCAAATTTTATTTTATAGGCATAGAATCTTTAAAAAGTTTATTAGAATCTATAAGTATGTAGGTACTTAGAATTCAGTGCAATTAGACTCTAAAAGCTGTCTAGTGAGAAAATGTTGGATTACTTCTATCTTTTTTTTTTTTCAATTACTTTCATCACCCCAAAATACAATTTTATACCTACTTTGGGGTCCAATGTCCAAATCTGAGGTTTGCTGAAAATGTTTTGTGAAAAAAAATCTGTTACTTTTCCTTTTTTTTGCTTAAAACTCGAAAACTAGGTATAAGTTCTTTGATTTCTGTAAACAGACCATTTACTAATAGCCAATAGTTTTTAAGTTTTAAGCAACAAACCAGAAAAAAGGAAAAAAATACACATTTTTGCAATTTTTCAAATGTTGCGTCACGAAATTTTGTCCGCAAACCTTAGATTCGGATTCAGCACCCCAAAATACATATAAATAGAAGAAAAAAATACAGAACTAGGTATCCCAAAACTTTCTAGCAAAAACACAAATGGACTGGAGTATTAGATAAAAATAAAAATACTATAATCAATCATACCCCTCCCCTCGTGCATTCACAGTGTGGAATGTGAATGTTCGACACAGTGTTGCAAATTTAGCGATTTTGGTGCTAGAATCGCACCGCGCCGTGGTGTCGTACCTAACTTTTTGGAAAAAACTAGTGCTCATGAATTCCGGGACAATAAAGTGAAATTACTGGAGACGGGACAACACGTTAAATTCCGGGACTTTCCCGGAAATCCCGGCAATCTGGCAACCCTATCTACAAGTCAATTAAATTCGGGGAGATGGCCAATTCGCCTCTTATAATTGTCTAAAGTTTTATTTCAATATCATTTCAGTCAATCTATGAGACATTCAGTCAATCTACAATTTCGAATTTTAGGTAGGTATTTTACAAGTTTGTATTTAAATCTGTGGGGAAACGGTTTTCCACACATTTTTGAGTCAATAAAGTTTTGATTGCAGTCCAGTTGCAAGTAATTGTTTCATTTTTAGGGTTCCGTAGCCAAATGGCAAAAAACGGAACCCTTATAGATTCGTCATGTCTGTCTGTCCGTCTGTCCGTCTGTCCGTCCGTCCGTATGTCACAGCCTCTTTTTTAAGTGTATTGTGTGTAATTGTATAATTATTATTAAATCAGACAAAATTATTTTATTTCAGACAAAATTCATACAAAAATATTTATATTACCTAGATGGTGTGGATTCTAACAACGATGTTCGAATTTTGATCCAGTGTGTGAGTTATTTCCCAAACAGTTTGACCGTCATAGACGAGTTTGAAATGGATCACTATCAGGAGACCTCTCTCCTCCTAGTCTCTAATAGAGACCAATCAAGTTCTATGAGTTAATACTATAATAATTAAGTATGTCAAAAAGATAATGATGTTGACATGAAATTTTAGTCAATTTTAAAACGGGAATCAGGGCTCAATCAAGATCAACCAAGCGTATTTGACCTTTTCGTTGAATAAGGCCATTTTAAGGTCAAATGAAGCCAAAACCGAATCATTCGGTTCAATGCTAATTGAATCAACCTTAGGTAAATCTTATGTGCCGAGTTAGGCCAGGGCCCATATTCAACAATTAAAATGTCTCAACTAGGTATGGCTCAGCTCTGTTCAATTCTACCACTTCAAAAGCTTTAGCGAAACTTCGCAAAATGTCCAAGAAAATGTTGAACCGTTTTCAAGAAAATGTTTTTCACAATGCGAAGTTGAGACTGTTATAGAATACATGTCCAGTACCATGAGTTGATACGTAAATAAATGCACTGCAACGTTAACAGTTTGCGCATTAATTCATCTATTTACAAACTCAATTCGACCTACGACGTGTAGCGTTTTTGCTGTTGCTGCTTAGACTGATGCGCCCGCTCGCATCGTCCATCGCATCGTGTATGAAAGCTTTGTCTCTGTTCCTATTCTTTACTCATGTGGTCAAACTACTAACGTTACATTGCACGTACTCGTATTTACGTACCTAGTAGGTAACTCATGGTAAGGGTAAGTACTGTTCTCGTTGCATCTACTTGCCTTTAAAATGTGTCAATAACTTACCGTGGCTGATACATCACAGAATGTTTGCAAATTTCTTTCATCTGTTGAAATAGTAGTTTAATGGATTTATCTAAAATAATCAGCTTTTTAATATTCCTGTTGTCCATCTAAAACAAAATTTTATTCCATGAATAAATACAAAATAGTAAAGACGTGTAGCCCCGGCATAGAATATGATTACCCCATCTCTTACATGTCTTCGTCTACTCTAAGTTATATCTACACTAAAATATCACAAAGAGGAAAGATTTGTATTTTTGTGTGTCGTATGTTTGTAATGAATAAACTCAAAAACTTTCACCAAAATAAAGCTACATTATCGAGGAGTAACATAGGCTACTTTTGATCCCGATATTCCCACGGGATCGGGAATTACGCGGATGAAACCGTGGGACGCAGCTAGTTATTCATAAGTTGTATTAGTTGTTATAGTCCCACAAGGGCGTAGCCAGGATTCTATATAGGGGGGGGGGGCAGACAAAGAAAATCTAAGACTATTTTGTTTTAATCGCGGTTTTTTACATATGAGTAGAGGAGATTGGTAGTGGAGAAAAATAGAAATAAAAATACCTTTATTACTTGACTAGTAATCTGCGCGGTTCTTCACAAAATCTATTTAAAACTTCTCTTACAATTTTTTTTTGACAATTTTCCGGCGTACGTTTGTTATGCAAGGCTACAAAGTTGGTTTTTGCAGCGAGTACCTACTTGTATTGAAACCTGAGCTAGCGAAGTATTCTAGGATTGAACCACGAGCGCAGTGAGAGGTATAAATATAGAATGCTGAGCGTTTTAAGGATTTCAAAGGTACAAAATGCAAAAAAACTTTGCTGCCGAGTGAAACACACAATTTTGCACCTCACTACAGCGAGGAAAACGCTAGGTGCATTTTTCCGGTAGAAAACTCAATTCGGCATCATGTACTAACTCTGCAGTTGTTAAATTAATATCTTCGTCGCGGCTGGCCAGGCTAGGCGAACAACTTTTGTTTTACAACTTTTGGAAATATTAAGTAGTTTTCGAAAATGTTGAGTTTAAAGTTTGCATGAAAATCAGCTGTTTTTTAGAGTTTGAGGTCATTGGCCTTAATCTGCCCTTTTATTTAGTTTGGACTACTACAATCTTAACATTAATTGCCTTTATTTACAAAAACAGCTGTTTTTTTTTCAGTGTTACAACCTCAAATTTTCCAAAAAAAAGTTCGAATTTCCAAAAGTCGTAGAACAAAAGTTGTTTGCCTAGACCTCTAGAACAAACCCCTTTCGGCTTAATACCCCCTCCTCGGAACAGCCTGTATATAGCAGAAAACTCATCTATGATTCCAGCTTTTTGTAAATAAATTAGCAAACAATCTCTAAATCGAATAATTCACGAAAAAAACCTGCTTGGTTGTTGGCGCATTTTCAAAGGACTTGCTTTAGAGAAAAGTTTGGATAAGACAGATTCGAATTTTGAAAAGTCTTTGCACGGTAAGAAATCTGCGCGCAAAACAGATCCTTTCCAAGGTTGTGCGGTGAAAAAGACCTGCAAAATCACATTTTGCGCGCTACCGTGCAAAGACTTTTCAAAATTCGAATCTGTCTTTTCCAAACTTTTCTCTAAAGCAAGTCCTTTAAAAATGCACGAACCTCATTTCTCGTGGGGACACTATACCCGGAAGTAGTTTTTATTTTCGTTTATGAAAAAATATCTAACTTACAAAACGGAATATAATTTCATGTTATAATCTGCGCAAATTAAACATTGTTTCATAAGTTCATAACATAACTAATACTAGCTTAGTTGATTGACCTTTGCAACTCTTTAGAATTCTAGTTTTCCAATCTTTTTAACTCGGTAGAGATCGTGTGCTGCAGACCGCGTGGTTTATTGTGCCTTATACTGATGACCGACCGCTCTTCTAAGGGGGGGGGGGGGGGTGGGCAGCTGCCCCCCCCCCCCCCCCTGCCCGTACCTCGCTACGCCCATGTAGTCCCGTATGTTTCCTTAATAAACCTAAATAAATAAATTACTAGGTAACCACGCCGTGGACTGACCTCCCTGACCAAAGTGATGAGTAGACCTTCAACAATTCTCACAATGATCATTATACTGAATTCCTGCCACGAAAACTTTATCTTCATTATAGTAAGCACTTTGGCTTCCCAGAACAGAGACTTTTCCCATGCGCCTAGGCGTGTAGTTCTAGAATTAATATAGGTAAGTATGTGTAAAGCACTTAAAAAATGTTATGCCAGATTTACAATACGAAACTATTAACTAGTGGCATGCATTATACGAACTAGTTTGATGGCCTCTGTAGTGCGTCGAGCGGTGACCGACTGCAATGCAGGAGATTGCGGGTTCGATTCCCGCCGGGTGCGAGTATCTAAGCTTAAAATTAAGTATACTTGTTTCTGGCTCTGTGTTCTCCCCGCGGTGACCGATAAACTGCTTGGTCTCTAGGGTTGGTTGGTGTCAAGCAGGCCGTAAAAATATTGCCAAATCTATTTGCAGAAGGTCATGGTCAATGATGTTGATGACTTGTCTACAGCGGTGACCACAAACAAATTGGGGTTTAGCGAACCCTGGGCCCCCGAGAGGGATGCAACCGTAGGTAGGTATGTAATGCTTACAATAGCCACATTGCTACAAAGAAATTCCAGGCTGCTTCTGGCGTCTTAGACCTCAGTATGGCGTCTCCTTTCTTGATATAAAACCTTTCACAGGTTCCATATGTTTCAAGACTGTACCCCGTGTCCAGTACTATCACACAAGAATAATAGTAGTACCAAGTTTCAGCTGAAAATCAGTAATAGAATTTAATTTAATTAGGTTTTAATTAATTTTTTATTTAAGAAAAAAATAATTAAAACCTAATATAGGTAGATAGGCTTAGTGCCTTTTATAATAGCTTTAGATTTGAATGGAAGTTTTAATGCTTTTTGAAAAATTATTTCAAATATTTTTAGTTCCCGGCGGAATTCGAACCCGCGACCACTGGTATTCCGTCTCAGCGCAATTGCCGTTATGTCACGGATAAGCCGAAATTAAGAAAGCACCTCCTCGTGTTCTTGCGAGTAAGGCTTCGTTCGTAGTGACATCCCGCCGGGTAGGTACCAAAATGAAAGCATTTTTTCAAAAAGCAGTATTTCCTAAGTGTGGTAAACACTAATAAATAAGTTTCAAATAAAATGGGCAGCCATTAGGTACGTTTACCCTATCTCCCCTTTAACATTTTACCTTAAGAGGAAAGTTACCTACTCTTTCTCCATACAAACGTTCGTCGACTGTTTCCTCCCTGGGTAAAGTTGCCGTTTTCCTTTCTTCTAGCTGAGCGTGCTACATCTTAGACCTCATCACTTACCATATGGTGGTCATGATGTGGTGGCTCATCAATCGTGTTTAATAAAATATTACGTTACATACACGTAATACGTTATATAGGTACGTTTATTTTATGTATGTAGTCATATTACAGGTATTTATATTCTATTATAATTGTTTATTTATTTATTCTCCTTCCGATTTGTGGTTCGATTTATCACCGAGAGGGTACTGCCGGAAGACCGGCGCGGCGTTGTGGGTTTTTCGGAAGCTACAACTTATGCCGAGGCAGATCCTTGTTGGCAGTAGGCATACGGTTCCTTGGACTTTTTTTATTACTTTCTATATTATGTTGTGTGTGTGTTGTGTTGTGTGATGTGCTGTTTTCTTTTTTATATTGCTGTTATTTCTTTTGTGTGTCTTGTTGGCAATAAATATGTTCTATTCTATTCTATACATACCACTGAGGTCATAATAATCAGTCATATAGAAAAACTCTCTCATTATAGCCACCATGTCGTGTATCCTCAAATCAGCCAACAGCAGCTTCAGTAACCATATTACAAGCATTTGTCTCGTGTCCAGATCAATGTAGTTTGTCATCATGTGCATGACTGATAGACCGAACTCGAGGCTCTCGACCTTCTTTCCATTTTCGATACTGCGGCAGATGATTTGATTCTTATGAATATTAGCAATGGGGTGCCACGCGCAAAGCTGTTTGCAGAGGCGCTGGCATCGGATGATCTTTTTTTTTTTTTCGATGATGAACCTCCACCAATGGAAACGCCGAGTTTTTTTTTATTCTTTCGATCTCAGACCGATATGGCCAATTTGGCGCCGAGAGTTGTAAAAAACACATGTTTGACAGTTCTTAATTCAAACCTAAGATTAATCGACTTGCTCCCTCTGCCGGGATAAAATGTTAGTGTTCCTCCTAATTGTCAATGCAAAATGTCGAGATCTCACTGATCCGTGCTAGCATGTGCTAGCTGATCTGGATTAGTTTGTTAGTCATTTATTTATAAGTAATAAAAAACCGATTACGAGTCAGATTAGCGCAAGGAGAGTTCCGTACCCCTGTCACAATTGGGTACGGAAACATAAAGTGAACACTACTGGAAAAATCAATCCGTGAACGCAACGCGAACATTAAAATGTATTTTACCACTAGCGCCAATGATGGTGGATGGCGCCAGTGGTAAAAAAGTCACTTATGTTGTATGGGAGCCCCCTTAGATATTTGTTTTATTTTGTTTTTAGTATTTGTTGTTATAGCGGTTACAGAAATACATCACCTGTAAAATTCAACCGTTTAGCTATCACGGTTCATGAGATACAGCCTGGTGACAGACGAACGGACAGGCAGCGGAGTCTCAGTTAGGGTCCCGTTTTTACCCTTTTGGGTACGGAACCCTAAAAAGTTTAAGTGCATGAAACTTGGAGCCTTCAAGTCTAGAGTGAATAGGTTTCTTCTAAACTCAGGTTTATGGTATAGGTATGAGGTCGACTGTGTAACCCGGGTAGCAGCCAACAGGTTACACAGTCGACCTCATCATCGCTCCCCATCAGGTGAGATGGGGTTAAATATTAGCCTATCTGAATAAAAAAAACTTTTTGTAAGGTATACTGGTACAAAGAAAACCTACTAAAACAAAAATATGTTCGTGTAAAGATGACAGACTGCTGATATCTGAGTCACGTCCAGATTCCCCCGTTTGCGGTGACACAGTTCTAAGGCCCTCTTTTCCAATTTCGTGCACATTGCGAACTAGAATCAAACACCATTAATACAACACAGATAAAATATGAATTTGGTAGTAAAGTCCTTTTCATGAAAGAAGTCCCCCAGACTCCAGACGCAAAGATATCTAGGTATATACATATATCTATCTAAATAAGAAAGCACTATTTATAACTCAAGAACGGCTGAACCGATTGGGCTGAAAATTGGTGGGGAGGTAGCTTAGAACCAGGAGACGGCCATACAGGATTTATGAAAATTTATCGATCTACCGTTTTTTTTTTGCTATCAAGTTTTAATATGGCTAGGTACTTTTTTTCGAAATAAAAAAGCAAATGCCGTATTTGCAATATTTTGAAACTGAATTTGTTCATTTTTGGTCAGCGGGACTCCCTTTCTTGAAAAGCACCGTAGAATGTAGATACATACATTTTGTATGAGGCGATAAGTGCATATCATGTTACCATACGATACACAAGTCGTCCTGAAATCGGAATTGCTCCGTAAGGCGTAGTCTAGCGCTGATATCGCGCAATAGGTGGCGCTTTCTACATCCTTTATATCCTGAAGAAAAAGAAAGAAAATAGATTGTTTAGTATCATATACAAAGATACTCGAATTTGCGCGGTAGGCTATGTGCCCATCTTTACGCTCTCACCGAAAAGAAGCGATACAGTATGTTCAAGCATACAGCTATTCGTTCGTAAAACGCACCAACGAGGCCTAATTCCGTTCCTATGAAGCATTTAGGGAAGAATAACGTTATCTTTTGTCTTATTGAGGCTTTCATATTGCAGAGCTTTACCATAGTCCTGGAAAGCAAAGAAGAATGTAAAGGTCATAGAACTAGGACAGTAGGCGGAAATGGTGGATGTCCATCGCAAACAGATTTTTCCGCCATAGTTTTTTGACATAGGTATCTCTAATAGTCTAATAGACAAAAAACCCGCGCGCGCGCGAGAATCGCCCACCGGCTGGTTTGCACAGCTCAAGTACAGCTACATTGAAAGTAACTAATCCGGATAAGGTAGCACTACCCAGTACCCATAGTACAAGCCTAGTTGCAAAGCTAGGGTAGGTGGCGTTGTGTGATGTGTGCAACGACGAATTTTAAAAAATCCTTTCTTATATGATACCTATACAAGACAGTAGACACATTACAAAGAATAGGTACACTAGGTATTTCCTATTTCAGAAACTTATATTAAAAATGTAAACAAAGAACTGTCAATTTTAAAGGACCTACCTATTAAGCAACGCTTGCCGCGGTCAATACGTACATAAGAATAAATCAAGTAAATTTCACAAATACAGTGATGTCCGTCAGGTTAATTTGAGACATAAGGATGATCTGACTGTGCCCTATAGTAGGCTCCAGAAAATAAGTAAGTCGTTCTGTAGTACTAGTGTACTTTATTATAATAAACTACCAGAAGACGTATGTGACATGTCCATTACAAGATTCAAAAAATATATTAAGCTTAAATTGTGTAATATAATAAGGCGTACTATAGCACGTCTAAATATTTTGATGAAAAGAATCCATGGACATGATTGTTAACTGCTCCTGTTCAAATTACAAATATCTGTATTATGACGATTGTAATATAAAACATGATAAAAAAAAATAATTGAAAAAAAAAACCCCATGAGTTTCTTGTGGTTTCTTCTCATCTCAGGGCGCGTTCCGAAACCTCGGTAAAATAAAATCTCGACGTTTCAAAACGTACGTATGTGTGTTTAATATACGTTCTAAATGAATAAATAATTTTGAGTTTTGAGTTTTATTACTTGGACGGGTGACAGATAATTTGTCAATTTTAAAGGACCTACCTATGTGGGTACACTTGCCGATCTTGAATGTTCGTGTGAGCTAAGCAACGCTTGCCGCGGTCATTACTTGGACGGGTGACAGATAATTTGCGTAGGAAAGAATTACTTACTCGAGCTCCTCCGTGCACGTTAAGCAGTTGGCTCCGGTTGTTTTTAACCCCCGACGGAAAAAGAGGGGTGTTATAAGTTTGACGTGTCTGTCTGTCTGTCTGTCTGTCTGTCTGTCTGTCTGTCTGTCTGTGTATCTGTCTGTGGCATCGTAGCTCACGAACGGATGAACCGATTTGAATGTAGTTTTTTTTGTTTAATAGGTGTCTTTTGCGCGAGTGTTCTTAGCTATGTTTGATCAAAATCGGTTCAGCCGTTCATAATATATGTTGGTTGAATCTCGGAAATAAAAACCGAATGTTTTCAAACATGCCCGAGTGGGGTATCAAATAAAAGAGCATGACTGTTGTGACAACAATATGCAAGTTTCATCAAAATCGGTTCAGCCGTTCAAAGTATATGTAGGGTCAAACTCGGAAATAAAAACCGAATGTTTTCAAATATACCCGAGTGGGGTATCAAATAAAAGGACGTGACTTTTGTGACAACAATAAGCATGTTTCATCAAAATCGCTTTTACAAAAAGGGTGAAATAAAAAAATTAAATTAAAAATTTAAAAAACCCCCGACTTAAAAAATCTTCAAAGTTAAAACAAAACTAAACTTTAAAAAGGCAAAAATAATAAGCCGAAAAAAAATTTCATGTCTCTGAGTAGGTATGTGGTACCTTACGTTCCCGCGTCGGGGGACGCGGGAATGTGTCACAGAAGTTGATGGTTACCGACCTGTGCTTATAGTACCGTGTCCCCCGACGCGGGAACGTAAGGTACCACATACCTACTCAGAGACATGAAATTTGTTTTCGGCTTATTATTTTTGCCTTTTTAAAGTTTAGTTTTGTTTTAACTTTGAAGATTTTTTAAGTCGGGGGTTTTTTAAATTTTTAATTTAATTTTTTTATCTCTGATAGCAGTCGTTAGGTCAAGTTAGAGGACTTAGCGCGACCTGAAAACTCTAACGCAGCGTACTACGTGGACGATTGGATGCGAACGCGATTGCGAAGCGATCCGATCCGGTGCGGTGCGGAAACAAGGAACAGTCTAGAATCGCGCCGCATCGCACTTTACGTGCATTTGGTCACGTAGGACACTTCAATAGCTATCGACTGTTTGTTGTTTCCGCACCGCACCGGATCGGATCGCTTCGCAATCGCGTTCGCATCCAATCGTCCACGTAGTACGCTGCGTTACACTAGGTGAGCCACGCACCACTATACGAAAAGAAGAGGAAGTCAACCAATCAGCAGCTCGTTTCTCGTAAATAATTAATTAATTACATATACCAGTTCGATGACGGATACAGTGCAGACCGATGACAGACGCAGTGCAGACACAACACAATTGCAAAGAAAACACAAAATATACTCTCAACTTCCATACTAATACAATGAAAGTATATTTTGAGTTTTCTTTTTAATTGTGTTGTGTCTGCGTTGCGTCCGCTGAATTTCATAAGTAAACATAGAAAATTACTTAGACGTAGGTATTGGATCGCAGTAAAGTTCCATAGCAGCAAACAATAGGTTCTTCGCTTCCATCGCGTCTCCAGACTCCAGCATGCAGACTCCTCTCAACGAGTAGATTCGGGCCAGGTGGAAATCTACCATCCACGACTTGTAGATACCACCCAGTTCCGATTTATGCGACTACAAAATTATATATAAATTTAATATTGCTTTTATTATGATGACTTAATAATTTTTTTTACTTACCGTTGGGGGTTCTACTGGCTACAGGCTCGACTGCATTGCAGAAGGCTGAGGGTTTGATCCCCGCCGGGAGCAAGTATTTATGCTTAAAAATAAATATTTGTTTCTGGTCTGGGTGTTTTCTATGTATCATATGTATGTATTCACAAAAAAAGTATGATATGTAGTATAAACGTTATCTTAGTACCCAAAGCCTAGTGCTTAGTTTGGGGCTAGATTGCGCTGTGTGTAACGTCGTGCAATATTTTTTTTATTGCTCAAGGCATTCCTACTTGAAACATTTAACAAGGAAAAATGCAAAATCAAAAATCCTACCGTGGCCGGATTCGGACCCGTGCCCCTCGCTTGCCAGACGTAATTGCCCAATGCAACGTAATTACGGCGTAATGGTGAGCGCACTCCGAAAAATGTCTTTAATTTTAAAATTAACTTGCCATCAAAAAAGCTTCAACTTCGAACAGCAGTCTGATTGCTTGAGGGATATTCAGATTTATAACATTTATGTCTGCGTATTCTAGATATGCTTCAAAAAGCTTTTCGTATTCACCTTTCAAAAGAGTAGACAGATGATATTTTACAAAATTACTTATCATTTTTTCAAAATGCAGGCGACATTTATCAAGGAGACAGTCTACTACGTTTGTATGGAGAAAGAGGTACTATGTAGTGAATTGTACATCACTTTTAAAAATAATGTTTAGAGAAATAAAATGATTATAATAACCAGCTCCTCGACAATGATCAATGAGTTGACAATAGACAGACAGCAGGATGGCCAGACATTCGCAGTTATTTAGTTCCAAAGAGTAGAACGAGCGGACACGCTTATATCTTTGATCTCCTTCTTGAACGTTCGTAAGGCTTTTGTACTCTAAAAGAATATATTTTTAGCGGAAGACTAGTCTTCATAATAAACTAACAAAAGTGTTTTGTGCCAATTATGAACACTGCTTTTATCTACACAAATGTTATGGTATTTTATTTAAAAATAACAAGATTTCTTGCCTCTAAAATTGGGGATACTCATTGTAACATCTTCTGTACCCAAAAGAAGGTAACTGGACAGTCTTTCAACTCTTGGGTCCTATAAAGACAATTTTCATTGAGTTGGTACCTAAGTGCCTTATCATCACACTGCGACAAATTATGAGGGAATTCAAAGCGATGCGATCACATAGCGTTTTCGCGAGCGCGCGCTGTGGTTCATGGTTATAATATAACAGATAATAAACATTGCTGAAAATAGTTTTGACGAAAACAAAAATAACATTTTAGATTTTTGAAACATTTATTTTATTACGCAAGCCAGGAATCAAACCTTGTCTTTTTCGAAAAAAATAAACATCAAACAATCATAGTATGGTACGTAACTCCTTTCAGCATTTTTCGCTATCTCCTTTAGTACAGGATATCCCCCTGAACGCCGGTTTAAATGTTTCAACCTGTATATGAGGTAAACTACCTTATTAAATTCAAGTACTGTGCTGTCTTGCACAAACGGAGCAAAAGGTTCCACTTCTCCGGGAACTTTGTTTTCAGCACTCAAAGCGCAAATCTGCTCACGAGTTCGTTTTAGCTCAACACTTTCATTTATCAAACCCTGAAAATGTTTATTCATAAAAACTACAAAATTGAATCAAATTGGGCTAAATATCATTACAAAAATTTGGCAAAATGTGATTCACATTGTATTGCGTAGTACCTAACACTCCACTTATTTTTTAAAGTCCGGCAAAAAAATATCCCGTAAAAATCTGGAAAAGATCTCTAGAGTATATAATGATCAGTAAACTTTTGAATAAATAAAACTAACTTCATCGCATTTGACACCCAACAGTTTAGTAAAACATCCGGCACCGCACTCGGCGCATCGTCTAGTGTAGCGTTCTAGGAACATAAGCGCCCGCGAGTGCATTTCATTCTAGAAACGAAAATAAATTACTGTATATAGAAGAGTTAAAGCGTTTTTTTTTCGTGTGAGGCACATGGGTGTAACAACCACCCACACCTATGGGTGTGGTTCCACCCATGCCTCTCACACGAGATTCTGCTAATTACTGTAACTTACCTTCTGAATCTCAGTTAATAGGTCATACGTAGTAGTTCTAAACAAAGTATGGCGAAACTTCATGTAACCGCAAAACGCATACATAGGCAGATCTCGACAATCCACTGAAGAACATAACGATAAATCATGGGTAAAATCAGCTCAGCATTAATGTATTAAACATAAAATTCAATTAAATTTAGAAAGCATCTTAAGATGCCTGCGGAGTTGAATTACACGTAAAACAAAAATAATGAAATGAATTACTTGATCACTGCAAAAAAAGGCCTACGAGTAATGCTACGAGTTGATTGTGTCTTCTTCTCATTCGTTTCGAAGACACACTAGATTACTAACGATTCAAAACGATTGTCAATATCTTATTGAATTAACATATTTTTGAGTTTCAGTACATAAGACTAGTTGCGTCCCGCGGTTTCACCTGCGTAAGTCCCGATCTAGTAAAAATATCGGGGTCAAAAGTAGCCTATGTTACTCGATAATGTAGCTTTCTTTTGGTGAAAGATGAAATCGGTCCAGTAGTTTTTGAGTTTATTCATTACAAACATACAAACACACACTCAAAAATACAAATATTTTCTCATTATAATATTAGTGTAGATTCAACTCCGCAGACCCTTAATGATTCTTCATGGTAGAAATAGTGTAACAACGCTATTTTCGCAAACGTGTTTCTAAAAAGCGTATAACCTGGTTGTCTTGTCCCAAGGCAGGTGCAGTACGGAGGCTTAGCCCCGTGCATGGCGGGGGCGGGGTGAATCAGAACTATGGAGGAGTCTCTAGTGAAGTCACCGCCTTCGCACTCCAGAACACGGATCGCGAACAGTTTTGCGACCGCTGTGGTAAGAAAACGGGTTATTTTTGTATGTATCTTAATTATTGATCTCAGGGGCGTTACTTTCAGCTCGTACAGTTCTTAGGGGGAAAGTCTACCTTATCTTTTCTCCATACAAACTTTACAAACGTAGTCAAATATGTGAAAGGGGCATGGTCATGGGAGATATAAGTTTTATGGCATAAACATATTTGCTCTAATATGGACAGAAATCAGAAAAAAGTACATTTTTGATTAATTTTATTTAATAAATTATTATAAAAATCTAAGATCACGAACGCAGCTCCTGTAATTACGATCTGAGAGTACACTCCCAGGTCTCTGTTTTGTACAAAAATGTGAAGAGTGAACCTTGGGCCACAGTCCATGCTGAGTCACTCTGCAATAGATGCAACAGCATCCTCCTTGAGAACACGTCACCCAACACGGAAGCACATTTTAGTAACATCTTCTCAAACGGTGTCAACGCGTCGTACGTTTTCAGGATTACCACTAAAAATGTAAATAATTGCACATGTTTTATCTTACGATGGCCTCTTGGTCTTGGTTGGGTGTGGGTGAGTAGATTCGCGCTATTCATACGTGAATGTTATTTCTGTGTGCGTGAGCTTAGATTCTAGATTCAATATCCGCTATCGGGAATCGGGATTAAGGTCCCTCGCCCACGGCGACTTTTTGTAGCGATGCTGTCGCGCGTTCGCATCGATACAGTCGCGATGCAATCGCTAGCTGTGTACCCTCGCCCACGGGGCGCTCAGATAGTTCCGATGCAAACGCGATACTATCGCGCTTCAGTCGCGATGCAAGCGCAATTCAGTCCCCTCCCTCCGTTTTTTCCCTGAATCGATGCGTTTGCTTCGATTTAGTCGCGATGCAGTAGCGCGTTGGTAGTGCGTTAGCATCGCTACTGTAGCGCGTTACAAATGCGACTACCACGCGTTAGTCGCGCGTTCGCATCGATACAGTCGCGATGCGATCGCTAGCTGTGTGCCCTCGACTACTATAACCTACTATAACCACGATTCAGTCGCGATGTCAACGCAACACCGTCGCGCTTCTGTCGCGATGCAAACGCGATTCAGTAACGGCACAATGCCTGTGGTGATCGCTACAGTTGCAAGATGGACTCCGTTGAGGCAACGGTCGCGCGTTTGCGTCGATACAGTCGCGATGCTGCAGCGCGTTGGCATTGCGTATGTAGCGCGTTGCAAATGCGACTAACGCGCGTTAGTAGCGCTGCTGTTGCGCGTTTGCAAAACGCGCTACAAAAAGTCGCCGTGGGCGAGGTCCCTAAAGTGTTAAGTATTTCAAAGGTGTAAATCCGTAAATCTCGATCCGTGGAAATACGGGATAAAAGTACTAGGTATTATGTCTTATTTAAGGTTTCATGCTGCCCACGTACCGAGTTTCATCGCAACTGGTTCAGGGATTTTTGAGTAAAGGAGCAATATACGCACATACACAATCTTTCACCTATAATGATATAAGTAGGATGTTTGTTAGATTTTTGTTATTATTTTAGTCGGAAGTCGAGAACATCTGCTAAGAAATCTTAATCTTACCATCCATAGCCATATCCACAGCCATATCGTCAAAGTTATAGTTTTCAGCGAGAACAGCCATTTGTAAGAGGTCAGAATCTTGAACAGTCATCGTACTGTCTACAGTGCCCCTGCTCAGTGCGGTAGCGCTTACCGTACTATAGATACTCTGGAAGTGATAAAAGTGAAGTAGTCCATGCTTTAGAAGCACTGACCTCCATTATATGGACATATTTGATCTGCGCAGAACTATTAGTTCCATGGACGGTCACTATCAATTTCAATAGAAAACGCGCGACAACAGCGCAACATGGCGCAAATCAAATCGGCACAAAGATCTAATGTCATTTTGTATGGTATAGCAATTCCAGCGTACTTGTATAGATAGAGTTCAGTGTTTGGAAGTCACTGCAGTTCCTTGTAATCTTTGATAGCAGTCGTTAGGTCAAGTTGAGGCCTTAGGGTGGCCTGAAAACTCTAACGCTAGGTGAGCGTTAGAGTTGTTAGAAAAATCAAAAGATGTGAATGCTATGCTATGCCATCATAACATGCAACTAATGCTAGGTAACTTATCGTGTAGCCCCGGCATAGAATAGGGTTACCTCATCTCTGCCCGTGGTTGTCATAAAAGGCGACTAGGGGATTTAGGGATACTGGCCTCAAGTTCTCGCCGTGCGGTGGCGTATGAACTGCTTGGACCCTTGGAGTATAAATGCGTAAAAATATTACTTACCTACTGTGCCGACCCCAAATAATCTGAGGTTTGACCGGATCCCGGGTTTCAGACAGTGGGAACATCGTTCGGATGAGAAAAAGACTTACCATGAAACTAGCCCGACTCTTTAAAATAAGATCATCTGCAAGTTCTTGACCAGCTGGTTTACGTAACAATGCAGGTGAAGGCATCACGGCACCACAGGCCACTGCCTCCGTCCTCGGCACAGTCACTACGGTCAGAGATCCTCGCTGCACGAGCGATATGACGAAGTTCTGGATCCAACCAGGCATTCCGCTGCTTAGACTATAACTACAGGACTCTTACCATGAAACTGGCTTGACTCTTTAATATAAGATCATCTGCAAGTTCTTGACCAGCTGGTTTACGTAACAATGCAGGTGAAGGCATCACGGCACCACAGGCCACTGCCTCCGTCCTCGGCACAGTCACTACGGTCAGAGCTCCTCGCTGCACGAGCGATATGACGAAGTTCTGGATCCAACCAGGCATTCCGCTGCTTGCACTCTCTATTACCCTATCAAATAAAATGTAAATCCAATGTAATCCTGAAGAAGGGACCTGTAAAGGTCATGAAACGTTGAGCGTTGAAACAATGCTAAAAGTAATAAACACCACGCAATTAAAACCGAATAATGTCTATAATTTTAATACAACATCGCGAAAACAGCAGAAAAATCTAAATAAAATATATATAAAAAGTATTTATTTCAGAACGTTGCACACACCACAATCTAGCCCCAACTAAGCATATAGGCTTGTACTACGGGTACTAGATAACGGATATACTACATTATTATACTTTTAAACCAATAAATTGTATTGTAATACGGGAACTAGGGCTGACGTCAGAAGTCTTTTTTTTTATTCACTGAGAGTATGCAAATACATGATCTTTTTGAAACTTGTCAATTAGGTAAATGCTGGATTGTTGTTTCTACTCACTTCTCCAAATCAGGTGGAATTGCCTGAACGTCCAGCAGTTGGCAGGCAAGAGCTGCAAGATACCATCTTTCAATACCACCCAACTTTGTTTTGACAATCATGTGGTTTGCTAAACATCTGCTGATTTCTGAAAAAGGAGGCATACAAATAGTTTATTTATGATAGCCTAATTTAATTTCATATATTAAAACACAAGGCATAGGGCATTGGAAAGTTTGATCTGGAAATTTGATCGTTTGAATTTATATATCACCTAATATTATAAATTCAAACGAGCCTAAGTCGAAATTAGTAGAAAAGAGAAACACAAATAATATTCTTAAATTCATCGCTCGAGGAGGGAACTCTGGTCTAATTCGTTAAGACATTGGGGTGCTGACCCAAAGACGCGAGTTAAAACCTCGCCGCATGTGAATTTTTGAAGATGTATTTTTCCTTAAAAATATTTCTAGTAGATCTGCCTAGTGCAATAAAAACAAATTACGAAACAATATTATCTATGTGAAAGTTTGTAAGTAAGCAAAAGAGTAGGTAGGTCTGTTTGTTACTCCTTCCTATTAACACTCACCCACCTCTTAAAACTTGGTGAAACTATGCAGATAGCAGGATTAACACATAGGCTACACATAGATCGGGACGTACACGAGTAAAACCGCGAGGCGCTAAATTAGGTAAACAATTCTTACGCGTAGAAATATTGCCGGGAGTGATTGTCATCACAAAGAACATAAGTTTCCAGTCAAGAATCAGCAGTATAATTCTCCAGGTTTCAACATCAGCGTACTGAGCTTCCTCGATGGCAAAAATGGTGAATTGTTTGAAATTCTAAGAAAAATAGACAGTTAAATCTGCTATCAAATTTGCATAACCAATAAGGGTTTCATGGTAGAAGGTTAAGACGGCGACTGTTACCACCCATGGGTCAAGTCTTTGGGCCAACCAATTGTGCATCTAGGTAGGTACATTTCATGCATGTGACCCTGTACCCTGTAACCCTAAAGAGTGAGCGAGCGTGCTTTTAACAGCTCCGGTACCACACAGGATATATGGTAGGTGGCTTATCCATCGGCCCCAGCGAGTTGTCGTTAGCTCCTCTTCCGAGAAACGAGTGGTGAGCGGCATCATTGCTCCGGTACCAGTCTGGACAATCTGGTAGTGCCATTTTGGGCACGTGGCAGCTCTCCTTTAAGAGAACCGAATCTAGCATTCGGGGACACGATCTGTCTAAAACAGACGGTTGCCCCTAGGGGTGGCCTGACGGTACAGCGGACCCTCTCTTTATACCCTTGCTGGTCACAGTTGGGGACGCTATAACATATATGCGTAGGTTTAGAGAACTGGGTTCCGTGTAACCTTAAAGAATATAGCGACGGTATCCCCTACCCATCGTAAAAACAAACAAAAAGGGTTTCATGGTGGAAGGCTTCGATCGCGACTGTTACCACCCACCCACTTGCACCCGGCCACGGCGGGCGCGCAGGATTCGAACCCGCAACCTTCGATATCTTGGTCTATGGTGTTCATTGTTCCAGATTCCTTTTAAAATAGACGTAATTTGCGTTTACAGAAGCATCTTACATGTTGACATATTTCCTTTATGAAAGCCCGGACACTGAAATCGGCGAGAATGTCGTTGGTGTACTTGAAATTCTCTGGTAATGGAAACCGGCAGTCGAATATCGTGTTTATCGCGTAGATTTGTGTTGGGGTTGCCGACATAAGGTCGATACTGAAAAGATTTTGTTAAATTAAAAAGTTGTTTTTAGAAGCTAATTTTAAAAGATGTAGTTTTTTATACTGTGATGTTTTGAAGAACAACAAGTCAACTACCATACGAATACAATGAGAGTATATTTTGAGTTTTCTTTGTAATTGTGTTGTGTCTGCGTTGCGTCTGCACTGCGTCTGTCATCGGTCTGCACTGTTTCTGTCATTGAACTGGTATGTAATTAATTATTAATGAGAATCGAACCTTAATCGAGAATTAACGCGTGCCTGCTTTTTATCGCGATATTCCCGCGGGATCGGGACTTATGCGGGTGAAACCGCGAGGGGTAACCAAGTGACAATAAAGGAAAAAAACAAAGGTAATATTCCATGAAATATTCACAAATTATACTCGAGTTAGGTACCTGTATCTAATAATATTTTCATAAATATCACGCAGATTTCTAGTTCTTCTCAATTTGAATGTTCTTGTGGTTATTAGACGAAATAATCCGTATGGTACCTTAAACATAATTAAAATAATCAAGTGACGGGTCTAAAAACTCTCGAAACTACTTGAAAAAGAAAAAGTAACAGAATTGAGTAGGATTACGACATTCTTCCACTCACCCTTGATTCCTCGGACAGTTTAATTTTCTCTACGGGTACGTCATTTGGCGTCAGATTAATAAATTCTTCTAATAATCTCGTTTTACCAACTAATCTTGACCCCTAAAAATATTCAGTTTGTATAAGTCAGCAAGATTTGCAGTGTAGCTCCGGCATAGAATAGGGTTATTCCATCTCTTCTCTTGGATGTCATAAAAGGCGACTACGGGAGACTGTCAAACCATAAGTGCGCCGACATCAAATAAAAAAAAACTATTACGATATAAAAAAACCGGGTTCCGCTAAACCCGGACCCCGGGCTCCCGAAAAGGATGCAACCGGGAACATCGCTCGGATATGAAGAAATAAGGTCGGTAGGGATTCAGAACAAAAGTCGAGGTTTCAATCATTAGACCAACACCGCTCGAATCATGTAAATAGCCCAGCGGCTCGATTCTCGGAAATAATTACATACCAGTTCGATGACAGAGACAGTGCAGACCGATGACAGACGCAGTGCAGACGCAACTACCATACGAATACAATGACAGTGTATTTTGAGTTTTCCTTGCAATTGTGTTGTGTCTGCGTTGCGTCAGCACTGTCATCAGTCTGCACTGTATCTGTCATCGAACTGGTATGTAATTATTTATGAGAATCGAGCCGAGTTCTGTTTGAGACGCCATGGTGGACGCGAGGTCCTGATTTTTATTTTCGTGAAACCTAGTTACATAGCGTGTAAATTGTTTAGTTTTGGTGGCAAAATAATCAATTTAGTTTCGTGAAAGATAACTAGTGTAGTGAATATAAAAAACAGTGCCGAACACGGAATTATCACGTTACAAACAGATACTCACGTGGAGTTGCAATAAAATTCACCACCATTTTTAGGGTTCCGTATTATTGTACTCGCCTACCCACATTCAAAAATTAAATACCACCTAACACGTGATATTAGCCCAAATTGCCCTTAAATGCTGGCAGAAAGGCCATAAACAAAGAACTGAACTACACTGAACTGAGAATCTAGCCGCAGTACAGAAAACATCCAGAAAAATCTTCAACCTTCAAGGTTTTTGTTTGTCGTGAAAAACAGGGCGCGCGTTGATGTCTCTTACAGCATTAAGTAGACAAGATTTTTTTTTTAATATTTTCTTTTGGATAATAGCGATTATTTTTTTTCAAAAGGAATAATAATGTCCATAGTTAATAAAAACAGACGACAAAAAAACAAACCACAATAGCAACAGCAAACTTATGATCTCTGAATCTGGTGAAAGATTGTCCGTACTGAAGAGTGGCATTTTGGAGAATTGTCTTATACTTGCGAATTTCCTCATTCCTTCCCAGTAGAGGATGACGCCAGTTGCTACGTTCTCCCCAACTAGAAAGAAAACTTATAACAGTTCCGAGATACATCTCGTGAATAATATTAGTGGCAGCATAGATTAATCTACGTTCCCAGAAAGTCACTTTCGCAAAATGTCACTTTCTTTTAGGTATGCAATGCCCGCGGTTTTACCTACGTAAGTCCTGTTCTAGCAGAAATTCTCACAATACTTGTCGTAATAGATACCTCAGCATTTCCTATCTATATATCAACGCACAGCCTAAACCACCAGTCGTAAAGTTTATGCTGTGCGTCGCGGTCAGTCAGAATTTTAAAATTTAAATGATCAGAAATAGATAGGTACCTCACAATCACAAACAGCATTCCCTACCTACTAATTTCATGGCCTACCTATACATCAACGCTCAGCCTAAACCACCAGTCCTAGAGTTTATGCTGCGCGTTGCGGTCAGTCAGAACTTTTAAACTTACACGATCAAGAACGTACTTCGCTTTATTAAATTCATAAATAGGTCCCGGCTTAGCGATACCCTTCAAAGGTTTCGTCTCCAGGAGCCTGAAATGTTCCTGATTCAGTTTGCTTCTCAAAAACGTCTCTTTATCGCATGTCACCTTGTCTGGGTATGCCATCATTAATCTTGCTGCCTAGAAATACGAGGGAAACAATCCTTACGTACCCCGCGCACTAGGCAGCCACGAAATCCCAGCTAAATCCTGGCTGCAGCAGCCAGGCTGCCTAGTGCGCGGGGTACCTTAATCCCTTTGAATATAATCCAATGCCCTATCACAAATATCAGGAAAAACTACCATTAGGCGCACGCCTTTGATCTTGCTGTAAATGCCGGCAAACGTCTCTAGACTAGCCGTAGACAGCCAGACAGCGTGTGTCTTCCGTTTCCGGTAATACGTACCGGAACGTTAGAAATTAAAAAGTCCCAAACCAGAGGCTCTACCAACAAAAATCAAAGACGATCGACAAACTTAGGAAACTATTTGAAAACGTCTGAAATTAAGCTGTTAGGTATACCTTATTGACAGCTGGTCCAATAACAGTATATTCTCTCCTTAGCGCATGACCAACGACCCCACAGTAAGTTGTTCCTGTGTTAGATGAAATTATAGCATTTAATTTTATTCCACACAATCTAAACCCAGCGCTGTGTGGATCAAAATAATATCATAATTGATGCTTAGAAACTGATACCAATTTCTACTGCTATAAGTTAGGTAAAACTTTAGTTTTCAAATATTGTATCCCCTTACTCCTTTACCAACCCTCACATCTCACATAAAACCTTTTATAGATAAGAAAGTAATAGCAGGAATAGTCCATTTGTCCAACTGTTAGGCTAATTTTTCTCCCTCATCTACTAAACACTCTAACAGCAGATGAGCCAACACCACTAAACGAAAAAACAAAAAACGAAAATTTCTTCTGATAATGTGTACCTGATGTAACACCAACAGAAACACTAATAATATCTTCATCATGTAAGGTCTTCTTGCACTGGAAGGCACATTGCAACGCCTTCTGCGTCTCGTCTTCGTGCTTCAAGCCTCTCAGACCGAAGACGACGAGGAACATCATGTCTTTATCGAACATCGACACTTTGTTCACCAGCCCACCGTTGTTGGTTGTCACGCTGCAGTTGGAACAAATATAGCTTAGATTATCCCGATTCCGTGAAAATAAAGGGATAAAAAAGCCTATGTGTTCATCTAGATCTTCAGCTATCTGCATACAAAGTTTCATTACAATCGGTTCAGTAGTTGTTGCGTGAAAGAGTAGTAAACATACTCGTTTACTTACTAACATTAGGTAGGGTCAGATGGGGCATTTGCAATACCGGGGCAAAAGAAATAACGTTAATTGCTAATGATGCCATTAAAGAAACCGGTAACTTTCGACCTTATCCTGAATTAACTATCGTAGTACCTTAGTAGAGTCGAAGGTTATCAGTTTCTTTAATGACATTATTATAAATTACCGTTATTCCTTATTGCCCCGGTATTGCAAATGCCCTATCTGACCCTACATATAAACGTTCGCCTTTATAAGGATAATTATGATATCGTTGTTGTCATGAGTACCAGCAGTGCCCAGCAGTTTAACCGATCTAGCGGGAAAATCGGGATAAAATCCCGATCGGGATTTAGGGTTCCGTTCCTCAAAAAGTAAAAAAGGGACCATTACAAGGTCACACTCTACATACCTACATCAAAACATTAATCCAAACGCATTCTCTTTATAACCTATCAGTTTAGATAACACACAGTATCCTCAACAAACCTTGAAATACACTTATAAGCCGTATCCACAATCCCAATGAGCACGGCATCAGTGACCGACCTCGTGATGATGTTGAAGAAGACAACCACCACTGTTCTGATCTCCGTGAGGAAGTCGACTGGCTCGTCATTGTCTAACGCTCTGAGGAGCGGCGGCAGCATGAACCGCCGGAGCGCCGGGGCCCAGGAGCTCCGCATGGCTGTCACTATTGCTGGACGCACTGGGACAAGAAACAAGAGTACCTAAACAGTGAGGAGGAATATTCGGGAAGATAACTTGGGAATAGGTGCCCTCGTCATTGTCTAGCGCTCTGAGGAACCACCGGAGCGCCGGGGCCCAGGAGCTCCGCATGGCTGTCACTATTGCTGGCCGCACTGGGACAAGAAACAAGAGTACTAAACAGTGACTTTGGAGGCAATATTCGGGAAGATAACATGGGAATAGGTGCCCTCGTCATTGTCTAACGCTCTGAGGAGCGGCGGCAGCATGAACCGCCGGAGCGCCGGGGCCCAGGAGCTCCGCATGGCTGTCACTATTGCTGGACGCACTGGGACAAGAAACAAGAGTACCTAAACAGTGACTTTGGAGGCAATATACGGGAAGATGACTTGGGAATAGGTGCCCTCGTCATTGTCTAACGCTCTGAGGAGCGGCGGCAGCATGAACCGCCGCGCCGGAGCGCCGGGGCCCAGGAGCTCCGCATGGCTGTCACTATTGCTGGACGCACTGGGACAAGAAACAAGATAAATAAATACATAATAAATATTGCACGACGTTGCTCACAGCGCAATTTAGCCTCAAACTAGTATTTTGTTAGACAATTATAGTCTAACATAAGCAGGTAGGTACCTAATTAAAATTTTTCTTACACGAAAACTCTCTCAAATTGATGTCAGGCATGTTCGTGAAGAAATTACTTTCAATGAAGGGCGACTGTCGCCTTTTTCCATCTGTTCCTTCTCTTTCCAATAAATTTGCAAGAGAACTATGCATTTTTTTCACTCGCTTCCACATTGCTCCAACTCCTAAAACCTGGACCGAAATTCCATCCTTTAGGGTTAGAACGCACTGCGATTAAACGCCAGCGAAAACGCAGAGCCGCGTATCAACACGCAAAATCAGTCATTGAAACAAACGCGGTAAAAAAATGCGTTGGCTTGTATAGGATGCTATGTGTTGCATTTTTTTGCGGTTTCAGATCTATGGAAAAACGCAGGCGCTTAATCGCAGTAAGTTCGAAGCCTTACAAATTACATGTTATTTATGAAACGAATTAAGTAATTTAATTCAGCATAAATGCATGGGTGTTTTAAACTATACCGAATTAGCAAGCTTATACTAATAACTTTAAGAAGAAATAGTCTGCCTACTTGTTTTTGATGTCCGAAATACTTAGAAATAATATTGGTACCTCGGTACCTCCCTTGAACCTAGATTACTTGGTCAGGCCAAGTAAGCTAGGTTCAAAAGAGATGCGAACCTTGGTATGCCGTCCATCCCCACACGGCGTCGTACAATACTCCGCCTCGTTCACATAGATCCAGGCACTGGCGCTGGTGAGCACATCTCCCGCCGTGCTCATGTATTCTGCCGTCTTCACATCCCAGACGGGCTGTCCGACGATAACGTAGCTGGCTTGAGAACTGCTCACGCCGCCGACGATCGAGAAATGAGCCATACCCGCTGATATTGCTACTTTTACTGGAAGACGTGTTGGGGTTTAGAGGAACCGCCAGGTGAGATGGTGACTAAAGTTTGCATGAAAATCAGCTGTGTTTTAGAATTTGAGGTGGTCATTGGTCTTAAGGTGCCCTTTTATTTAGTTTGGACCACTACAATCTAAACATTAATTGCCTTTTTTTTACAAAAACAGCTGTTTTTTTTTAGTGATACAACTTTAAAATTTTCGAAAAAAAAAGTTCGAATTTCCAAAAGTCGTAGAATAAAAGTTGTTCGCCTAGACCTCTAGAACAACCCCCTTTCGGCTTAATACCCCCTCGTCGAAACAACCTGTATAAGTATTTTACATGATTATAAACGTTTCTCTTGAATCACTCTAGCTGTTTAAAAAACCACATCAAAATCCGATGCGTAGTTTTAAAGATCTAAGCATATAGGTATAGATAGAGACAGACAGCGGGAAGCTACTTACTTTGTTTTATACTATGTAGTGATATTCTATTCTGGTTGTATGTATATACCTATCCGCCAAAATTTAAATTGTCAAGCTAGCTATCACGGTGCATGAGATACAGCCTGGTGAAAGACAGACGAACAACAACTGATCTACATAGATACCTATATGTAATAGCGTCCCCAACTATGGCCAACACCTAGGCATAAATGGAGCGGTCCGCTGTGCCGTCAGGCCACACTCACTCAGGCAGGAGCAACAGTCCTGGATCAGTTAGGTATAGACAGGGTCCCCAAACGCTAGTGTTTAGTTCTCTATCAGGAGAGCTGCCTCGTTCCCAAAATGGCACTACCTGATTGTCCATACAGGTACCGGAATAATAAAGCCGCACAGACAGACGGACAGTGGAGTCGCTTACCTAACCTTTTAGTGCTAACCTTTCAACATGACACCGATATCTGTAACATAAGTCCCGTAACTCTTCTGTATAGCCAGTCCACAATCGATGGCCATGTGGACAATATCCTGCATTGTCAGGCTCGGCGTCTTCTTCCACATGGACAAGAATGCGTCTCCCGCGAACTTTAATACAATATTATGGAAACGTTTTAAGATATGAGAGACAGGGGTTTCGCTTATAGGCTATGGGCAATAGGCAGCTCGAAGGACTAGGCTGATTGCCGCTTGGTAGTAAAAGTCCTCGAGTGTTAGAAGGCCGGGGATTCATTGGGTGGAGGCGGCTCGTTATCGATATTTGTGGCGTCCTATAGGGGCTGAGGCACCGAACTGAGGTGATGATTTAAAATGCATGCGCACTGAGCTGGATTAGGTGTTCCAGCTCGCTGTACCTACCTACATCCTGCATCCTAAGGTTGCCTGGAAGAAATCGCTCTTAGCGATAAGTTCGCCCATTTGTGCAACATTCTATTTCTTGTAGTATTGTAACATTTTGTATTGTATGTACCTTGAGTTGTGCAAATAAAACGTTACCTAATCTATCTATCTACATACTTACCTACATATCACACTGAGTAACTTCAGTGGGTAGCGATAATTAAAATTAACCTTCAAAACGTCGCCGTTGTGCGTCAGGATCTCCTGAACCATCGCTCCGATATACGAGTTCAGGATCTGCGTAAGACGTGAGAGTCCGCCGCGACCGGCGGCTTTTGTACAATTTTCGCATAGCTCCGTGAATCCTAAGACATGTTGATTATTTAAGTCGTCAGTCCGTAGGTAGGTACCTCTAGTACCTATGAGTTTTTGTTAAGCAACCTTCATTATTGGTTCCACATTGATCCGTGGTTGTGATAACTCAAAACAGTGTTGAAAGTTCAAAAGCTCCTCTAACTATTTTATCACACCACCATAGGTAGTAGAAAGAAGTCATAGTAGGTACGTATGCAAGACTTCGTACCGACCTATTTTTTGAAAACAGGCAAAATTGAGATTTGCACCGGGTCAAGCTACTGTCACGATTGTATCGAAAATTGAAAAGAGCCTCAAGCCGAACTAGTCAACCATCATTTTCCATAGTTTGCGTAAATTTCTATTATCTTAGGTAGGTACTACAAAATACATACTTACCAGAAATATCAATAAACATCAACGCAGTCTCGTAACTTCTCATAGTATGATCGAAATGTTTGTAAATGATCTCATCGGGGACCATTGAAGCTATCACACTGACTCGCTGCGCATCTCGAGTAGCTTCGCTTTTAACCTTCTTGCATTCAAGCCTGGAGTAGGTACGGGGGAGGTTATTTAGTAGGGAAAAGGTGGGCCTAGCAAACATAAAGTCAAAGTATCTTTTCACATGATCGTTTGGAAAAGGCCAGTCTACCTACTCTTTCTCCATACAAACGTAGTCGACTGTTTCCTCCCAGTTTGTGTGGAGAAAAGAGTAGGTAGATTGTCCCCTTAATATTAACAATTCAGTGTGTCTTCGGAACGCGACCTCCAAGAAGAAGAAGACACGAGAAACTATGGTTTTTTTTTCAGTTTTTGATAATGTGATTCGATCAAGTTATCAATAAGGCCACCGTATCGATAGCATCTATCTTCTACTGCCTAGCCTAGTCATACACAACATACAATATCCAAATTGCGTGTGAGGTGCCTGGAGCTCGATAGAGTAGCGGCGTCCGCAGGTCTTGTATAGTCGTGCTGGTTAAGCAACGCCGCCGTCAATACTTCAATGGGTGACCAATAATCTTTCGCAGCTCCTCCATGGTTCGGAGGCATGTTAAGCAGTTGATCCCGGATGTTTTCTCTGATAGTGGTTTTCATTTTCACTTAACTCGTAGGTACACTTTCAAGAAACTAAATTGGTTAATATGCCAACGAAATTAAATAATTTACTCGCATTTTACCTACCTACTTACTTAAATTTCGGAGTGTTGGAAGACCACCTACTCGGTGAACCGATGATATTTGCAGCGGTCAGGGGGAGTCGTTGAATGGAGGTAGCTCCTACGTCCTATGGGGGAGGCCTATGTTCAGCAGTGGACGGATAAAGGCTGAGATGGTGATGACTTAAACGCAAAAATGGAAATTCAGCACCACTTTTCCTAAACCGTTCCCACCAACACCTACAATACAATGAGTTAGGTAGATAACTTACGAATCACGTTCGTTTGAAACTTGGTTCCTGTGTCGTTCTCTGGGACTGAGCATCTCAACTGGTAAGGACTCCCGCAGGGTGTTCCGCTGACGCACACGCTTCATTGCAATCATGTAATCATCGTAGTCATCTTTCATGGTTTCTGTTTTAGAGTACCTTATCATTATATTTATATTATACCCTAGACCTAAGTTTAACATTGTACCTACTTACCTATACCTACTCGAAAAGATGAGTTACTTAGTGCCTGTCTCAGGGACCTCCAGTATTAGCCGACGAAGGTAGGACCTACCCGGTCCATCAGTTTGTCCTTATTCTACTGTAGGTACTTAATAGGTATCTTATATTTTGAAAGACTGGAAATGTTGTGCACTTACGATTCGTTTGATTTTTTTTTTCATCCATTTTCAATAAACTTAGCTCAAAATATATCTATCTTTGCCCGGAGTAATATTATGTCTTGAGATTAATTAAAATGGTTTTATCTATATAATTCCAGAATCTATATAGACACATGATCAACATGCCATACCATGACATTATTGACTATTATCATTGTCACTGTTCATTCTGCGAATTCAAGTTGTTGCTTTTCGTGTTGATCTGCGCCATGTTGCGCTGTTGTCGCCATTGATCTCAAACTACTTAATAACTCAATGGTTGTCGCGCGTTTTATATTGTAAGTGATGGTGACCGTCTCCGGAACTATCAGTTCCTTCGTTTTACCTTGAGTGGGATAATACCCATAGGGACATATGGGGTTAATATCTGGGGTAGCGTTAATTTCTAATAATGTCATTAAAGAAACCAGTAACCTTCGACTCTACCTTCTCTAAATTAACTATCGTAGTACCTACGTTGTAGAGTCGAAGGTTACCGGTTTCTTTAATGACATCTTTCATTATATTCATTCATTATCAGATGGGGCAAAAGCAATAACGGTAATTTCTAATAATATCATTAAAGAAACATAGTTTCGATAGGAAATATAGTTTAGATGTCTTCAAATCACGAGTGAAGTCATGCATCTTCTAGGTCAGCGTGCTACATCTTAGACCGCACCAACAGTAACCATTAGGTGTGGTCAAAGTCGAAGGTTCCCCTTGTGGTCCTAGTATCCTAAACCTTCCAATACGTATCGGAATTTGCTATTAGATGCTATTTCTAATTTTATCTACCAGCAATTTAATTTCTACTTAAACATAATTATTCTTCGATTGTCGCGCGGCTAATATGAAATTAAACCAATTTCTCGATTTTAATCGCGTTCCATTTATTATTTTTTTCATCGTTTCGAAGACTATATTATATAGTACTTACCTACCTCCTCTTTAGTTCACCCTTAAAGAGCTTTATTTTTTAAATAATAAAAAAACGCGGTTACAACCGAAAAATGAGTATAATTTCAAGTAAAATAGAAACCAAACTTTTTCAATTATGCGTTTATTGTCGTTACTTGACGATTTTTTAAAGATAAACTTGTACCACTGATCTTATTCACAATCACTATCACAAACCACTAGGTAGGTATCTCCTGCACCGTCTATCCTTTGGACCTGTAAACATAAGACCCGTATTTACCTGTTCCTCCTCATATACGCATAACTTTATTTATGAAGTAGCCTAATGGTAACACTAGCATAGGCTAGTTCAGGTCTATGTATGCTAGTGTTACCGTATTCCAGGTCTTCGGCTATCTGCATACAGAGTTTCATCGCTATGGGTTCAGTAATTTTTACGTGAAAGAGTAACAATCTTTCACGTTTATATTAGGTAAGTAAGAAGATTCGAACTTCTGCTCTCGAAACATATTGAATTAGTAATTTAGAGTAAAGACTAGTTATAAAATTAATTAGTAGATAACAGCGGTGTTGGTCCAATGGTCCCACTTTTATTCGAAAAGTCCTGGATTCGAATCCCGAAAAAAACAAAAAGACATTGCTGGGTGGGGCACCCAGCAATGTCTTTTTGTTTAAGAACAATTTATGTGTGCTTTAAAAAACCTCTTACGGTGAAGGAAAACATCACGAGGAAACCTGCGTCTTAAAATCACAATGGCCAAGATATTATGAGGCTATGTAGGGAAATCGCCCAGTAGGAAGGTTTTAAGTTTGTGTCGTTTGGTTTTTCTGTTATTCTAACTGTACGAATGTGTCCCGCGTACGAAGGGTGACCACTTTCCCCAAAAAACCGCAACTTTATGACTGCTGAAAACACGTGTGAGTGTTTTTCTACCATGTTCGCCAGTGCGGTAGGTACACAAAATGTGTTTTTTCCCTGGCACGCGTGAACGTACCGCACACGAAGCTATTTGTTGTTTTGGGCCCAGTAGCTGAAGTGTTTAACCTTTTATAAGTTACCCTTTAGTTTCATTGTGCCATTTGCAGCCAGCCTCCTCCTCAAGCTCAGCTTCTGTCCAAGTCTTCATTGCTAAATCTTCCAAATATCCTACCTAACATACACCTCCATCAAAATTCCTTACACTATTTCAATTTCACAACTAGACTGCTTTCAATCACTCATTGAAATTGGTCAAGTCAATCAAACTTTCATTGCATATTTAAAATATTAGGATCTTTGGAATCTCTATTCTAGATTTTTTTAGGTAGGTACCTAATATTATTCACTGCAAGTAGGTATTTACGGTCGGTCACATAATTGTATACTCATAGCCTGCATAGGTCTATAGTTGCTTGTACCTGCCTTGCGGTGAATAAAATATCAAAAGCAATAATAATAAATATTGCAGGATATTACACACAGCACAATATGGTCCCAAACTAAGCAACTAGGCTTCTATTATGGGTAGGTATACTAGACAACAGATTTTACTACAATACAAGTTTTTTTTTTTAAAAACAGATTTAGGTATATAGAAATATGAAATATCAATGTTTTCTTTACTATTTTACAATATAATAAAGAAAATACCCAGAAGAAGAGACATACATTTAAGGTCAGCAAATGGTCGGTATAAATAAATACATGTCTCTGGCGGGAATCGAACCCACACCCTTCTACGTCGCATTCGAGGCTTCGATAGAGGAAGTTCATATTCAAACAAATATTTCTAAAAACTTAGCATAGATAGGTATGCAATTATGGAGCCTGACTGTACATTTGTGTGTTTTGTATGAATCAATACTTCTAAGTTTTTCGTAACTCACCAGGCAGCTCAATAAATGTTTAAAAATCAATTATCAAAGAAATATGTATTAGGAACTCGTAAGGCGCACACTTTCACTGTTAGAGCACCCTCAGTCTTAGATATCAGCCACACCACCACTCTAGTGCAATTTATCACTAAAACAATAACTAGTACACAATAATAGTACCAAGAAACCTAGTAGGTTTACCACAAAAACTCACAAGACACAATACCACTAGCACTGTACCACAAGGAGTAAAAAAACAACACATGTCAGAATGAATAAATCTATTTGTAAGACACACTTACACTAACACGTTACACTATCACCTTTGATTATTAAACACTAAAATACACTTAGTACTTCCTCACTACACCCTAAGTTATTAATTTGCAAAACAAACAATCGCTAGTCAGATGGTCACTACATAAAGTATGTGTGTTACTTTTACACTGCACAAAAACTAGGTTTCGACAAAACCTGCACATTATTACACACACATCACTACACAACACATGGGACATTAGGACATTCTCTTTATCTGTAAACAATAAAAAACTTAATCTAATAATAATTAGTTATAGTTAATATAGGTACATTAATGTTAAATTAAGCCGCCCCTCCCCTAACGACGACGATAACCAAATGGTCCTCTTTTAAGCTTTCCTCTGTCAAATTGTGACAGGTTCTTTTAAGAAGTTCTGTGGAGAATTCGCAGGGCGGGAAAGAATAGAGGACACCGGTAGCCTCCGTTTCTTTATTTAACAGAGATATTACACCGGCAGCTTCCTTTTGCTTTAAATAAGATACCAAGTTTCTCATTGGCCTCGTCTGAATACTGGCATCTTCATTAGCCACAGTTGTAGTTGAACCTGCTACCCCGAGGAATATAGCATGAGATGTCGAAGTGGCGATTCTTTTCTGTACATCATCAAGTTTAGGTTGATCCAAGCGAAGTCTCTGTGTTATTCGCAACTGATTTTTCCCATCTTCGTCTTTCATTAGGCTATCAATTATGTCAGCCTCTCCGTCAGTCAAGTGGAATTTGGTTGGGAATAATGAGTTTTTGAGGATTAGAGCGCCGTTCCAGATGTTAGTTGCTTTGCGGACGACTTCGGGTAATGTTCGAGCGGAGGCAAGCATGCCACCGTTGCGGCGGGGCGAGCCATCGGAGTCAGAATCAGGGGAGCGTCTTCGCGGTGTTCGCGACCGTGAGCGATCAGCGCCTGGCTCTCGGGACCCGGACCGACGCAAACCACCTTCATAATCGCCATCTGCTGGTGGCCGTCTCCACTCATCATCACGATAATCACCCGATCCGTGATACACGCCCCTATACATTCCCCTGCCGCGCCCGCGATGGCCTCCTCGTCCTCTGTAACCTGGTGTGCCATACCCATACCCGTCTTCCCAAGACGTACCCTCGTAACCCTCATACCCCTCTACAGGTCTGCCATCCTCCCCAACTGGAGCCGCGTATGGCTTTGGTCTGTATGGACCGCCATTTCCTACATCAGCGAAATCTATGCGTAGACGCCTATCCGGCCCTCCCAGAGGAAAACCTCTCATCTCTTTAACAGCAGCTTGTGCTGCATCAATAGAATCATACAAAATGTATGCGTGAGCTTCGCCTTTAGCGTATTCGATCTTTTTGATTGCTCCGAATCTATCAAACTCCCTTTCCAGTTGAGCTACAGATGTCCAAGGCCCGAGCCCTCCGACCCATACGCGAGTCGTCGGATTTGCTTTACCGTAACCGATTTTGCATTGAAATTTACCAATATATTGCCCGGATAATTCTACTTTGGCTCGATGTGCCATATCAAGAGTTTGGTAACGAACAAATGCAAAAGCGTTGCCAGTACCCGGAGGGGGACGTTTTATATCAATATCTTCGACGATACCGAACCGCCCGAAAATACGGCGCAATTCTTCATCGGATATATTGATTTCGAGATTACCCGCGAACAGAGTTCTAGTCGCGAGAGGATCGTCCTCAGGCTGGACGTGGTGGAGATAGTTCGGGAATTTATCTTTTTTGTTTTCCATTTTCTCAAATGGAGGATGAGGGTGACGAGGCATGTACGGGCGCGGCATGTAATGTGGATGCGGGGGGTGATGCATCGGAGGCCGGTGATGCATGGGCGGTCCGTGGGGACCGGCCATGGGGTACTCGTGCATCGGAGGACGGAAGTCCCTGTGGTGTGGAGGCACAGTCGGTGGGATGCCGTAGGCTCTATCGTCTGGAGGCGGTCGTCGGCGCTCTGGGGCCGGGGACCAAGCATAAGCGGAGTAAGGACGCTCGTAGTCTGGAGGAGTTATGCTTCTTGGCCTACTTCTGTATTCCGAGCGCACAGGTTCATACACAGGATCCACAATAGCCACTTTATCGTAAAGAATTATTCTCGGCTTAGCATGTTTCGCGTCTCTCGCATCTTCGACGCTGCGGAAACATATATACGCAACTCTTTCATCGAGTTCATGTGATATTTTGATACTGAAGTCTCCGAATTTTTTGTATTCGCGATACAGGGTATCTTTGACGATTTCGTCCGAAGCCTTAGGGTGGAGAGCACTCACACACAGAACTTTGTAATATGGGCGGACCGAGTCCTCACGAACTTCCCGAGAACGTACGTAATCGTCGCGATGGGGTGAGACATACCGTCCGCGGGGGCTCGGGGAACGCACCCGCCGTCGCACCCTCTCGGGCGTGACGCGCTCGTCAGAGCTGTCGTCATACCGACCGATGCTACTACGCGTCCTCTTTGAACGCGGCGGACCACTATCCCTTGACGAACTCCGCTTCATGTTACGTATTTTCACCGTTATTCGATCTCTATCGCTACGCGGTAATCCAATCATGAAAGCTCAGTACGACGCACCACTATCTGAAATGCACAACATTACACGTCACTTCAAAATGTCGCCTTGTTCCAAAAGTTAGTCACTGCAACGCACAATGTCTCTAGTCTTACCACAAACAAAATGCAATGCTAGCCACTATGCTAGATTACAACACATATGCACAAATAAACAAAAGCCACGAATTCCACATAGTTAATGGAATAAATAAATAATCACACCAATCGCTGGGTCACGAACCGCACCACAATCGACCGCAATGAATGTTCGATATTTTCTACCAAAATGGCTGTTTTTGAAAAACGTCACTTCCGCAATTTCCCCATCCAATGATAAAGTAACCAATGACGATAAACCAATCACGAATCAAGCAAGCATCTTAACCAATTAAAATTGAGCTTTTGGCAATAGACAATAGAACGATGCTTTCACACTAACGCTGCAAATATAACAACGGAAGAGTCGGAAGATGCGCCAAGCAAACATAAATAAATAAGCCATTCGTTGGCTCTGTGCAGCGTCGCGCCAAGCCATATTTTGCAACCATCCATCTTTTTAAACTATAGTGTCAGTTAGTGTTGCAAAACAATCGATAGTTTCACTATCGATAGTTGACCTCGAAAAATATTCAGGATATCGATTGTTCTATCGATACTATCGCCACGTGTAAATACTATCGATGCTATCGATAGTATTAAAACCATTTTATGGACAATACTATTGATAATGGCAATACTATCGACACTATCGATTTTGTTATGTCCGATACTATTGAAAGTATCGATACTGTTGTAATTTCTGTTTCTTTTTCACCAAAAAAATCGATACTATTGATTCTATCGATAGTTTCTTTCTATCGATTGCCAGTGATTTTTCGATACTATCGTATATTAATTATATTATATTATAAAACTATCGATAGTATCGATACTATCGATAGTATCGATTATATCGCCGTAACTGATAGTATTGCTAATGAAGCGCTATCGATACTATCGATACTATCGATAGTATTTACACGTGTCGATAATATCGATAGATTATCGATACTATTGATTTTGCCTAGAGTATCGATAGCATATCGATAGTCTATCGATAGTGTGACTATCGATAGACAACGCTAGTGTCAGTGTCAGGCAATAATTGTCATTGTTTGTTACGTTAATAAATATTTCTCTCTTTTTTCTAACTCTTTTACAAATAAAATAAATAATTCAAGAAAACGTGTACTGAAGATTTGTACACCGAATACTGTTACAAGCTATCCGGTTTACCAAGTATAAAAAAAACATTATTAGCCGACTTTTTTATTTCATTTATTTTCTCCAGTGATGTTTTTGTGACCTTTGGCTCCGACGCATAAATCAAAATAATAAAGTTTTATGACCGTTCAATCCAAACTCCTACATTGGCTCAAAAGTCGATACCTTATCTATTACGGCAATTAGTAACATAGTTACATATTTTGGAATGTACCCTGTGCTTAACCTCTGGACAAAGAGTTAACTTTAAAAGAGAAAAACAGGATCATGGATATTCTTATTAATGTTAACAATCAATCAAATGGAAGAGACAAACTAGCAAGGTAAGTGCTTGATAACAGGATTTATTCCATAAAAATAATAAAACAAATTCTGACTGACTGTCTGAACTATGCAGCCTAAATGGCAGGTCCCAGATATGTAATTTGTAGGGTGTGTTCATTGTGATGTGTAGGTAGGTATCCTCTAAAAAATATTTTTTTGAACTTGGCATGGTATCGGGAATTTATGTGTGTGAAAACTGATATTGGTAGTAGAAAACAATAACATAAATAAATACGTATGTACTAGATGTATATGAATGTGTAGATAAGTCCAGAAGTAACTTGTTGCATCTTTTACAGGTTATTGCAGTACACAAGTAGGCTAATCTGGCATCAATTAGAAAGGAAACATGCTAATAAATATTCAGTTGATAGAATAAAGAATTTGGAACAAGCATTTAGTTCTTTTCGAAAGAGTAAGTATGAACATTGATAATGTTTCATAATATAGTTTTGTATGAGAGATACAAATACTTTTTATCTAAACTAATATTATAAATGTGAAAGTAACTCTGTCTATGTTAAGTTTTTTAAGTTAACTGATGAATAAATTTTGCTATAGAGATAGATGGGACTTTGGAGAAGGACATATGCTACTTTGGATCCCAATATTCCTGCGGGATTGGGACATATGCATGCAGGTGAAACTGCAGGGTGCAGCTAGTCCCTAATGAAAGAAAAAAAGTAGTAATTTCACACGAGTAAAACTTATATGAAATTATAAATGTATGTCCCCATCAAATTAAATTTGTTCGATTTAGTTCAGACCTGAATTAATTTTCTATTTATTTGAGTAAGTATTTAATTTTTCGTCATGTTATCCTTCTTGTTACAGTTCTACGCCTTGGAAGATGCATCGACATATTCTACACTGCATTGAACACAATAAACATAGAAGATCCTTACCTCAAACTAACGATAACTCTCAGCAAAATAGCCCATGCGTTATTCCTATATGCTGACCACATAGTTTGGCTAACAAAAAGTGGATTCCTAAAAACTGACTCCGATCGATGGAATAAAACAGCCAATAAGTTCTGGCTTGTATCGATAATTGCAAATCTGGCCAGAGATTTCTATGAAATATTACATATTCTAGAACTACATTATACAAAGTTCTTGAAGCCCTCAGAATTAGTAAATGAAATGATTAAACATTATAATTTCTATAGTAATATGAAACATGCATATGCAATCGTGAATTGTCATAAAGATGTTTTCATAGATACAGTGAAGAATTCATGTGATTTATTCATTCCGTTGACTGCATTAGGTTATACTAAGTTGAGTCCCAGTGCTGTGGGAGTTTTGGGTGCAATTTCTTCAATCGCTGCCTTAGTTACTATTATTAAGCCTATTACTAAGTTAGTGCCATGATTTATATTTTTTTATAACATAGGAATTGGGGTCTAGGGTACATGTATGTATATTATTGTTACAAAATGTAGATTTATGAGTACATTGAATTGTTTATATTAAAGAAAGGAATTTGTTAAGATGATTAAATTTTATATAAATCAATATGCCCTTGATCTTTTAATCTGTACAAAGATTGCATTTTCTAAGCTAATAGGGAAATACCTAAATCAAGAAAGCCAACGACCGTTTTTGGCACTGACCTCCATTATATGGACAGAATTTTGTGCCTATTTGATCTGCGCTATGTTGCGCCCGCTGTTTTCTATTGAAAGTGATGGTAACCGTCCACGGAACCTAAAATTCAGTGGTTTTTGAGTAATTTCGTGAAGTTGTTTCGAATTTCCCGCACCCTGTTTCTTTTTCAGAATGGCAACACCGATTTCAAAACGTCAGTTTATTTTGTCAAGTTTGATTGCCTTCATTTCGGCTTCGCTGTCAATCATCTAACCTAAAAATTGGGCAAAATATTGTTCTTGTTCACCGAGCAAATAAATAGTAAATTACATTGTAAATGGCTCGTAATTTAGCCGAGGCAGCTCGTAAAGTCCTTTTACTCGGACAGTGCGTTCCAACAGTTAAACAGAATGCTGCCAAAATTAGAATCAAAAGGTTAGAACTCGACGAAAATCTACTAATGGTTAGTATTTTACGTAATTTTCAGTATTCTATGGACTACATTTATTAATTTGAGTATACTTCGGTTCAAACCGAACTGTAATATCTGAGGTTTCGTCTCCTAAGCTCTTAATTCTGTGGGTTTCAAATCTCCATTATGTATCTACTCCAAACAGTTCTAGAAGCTAAAAGGTTTAGCAAACAGCTGGTGTATAGAGATCCTTTCAGAGAAAAATCTAAAAAAATCTTTATTTTTAGTACAGTTACTGGCATAAACGAGGGCTTTAATCTATTTCATCTCTATAGTATTTCAGAAAAGACGAATTCTACTACTGCCATGACCCAGCGAAGGTCTGCAAAACAGGAGACATCGTTTTGATAGAGGCTCTACCTCAAAAACTTACAAAATTGATCACTCATGAAGTCAAAGAAGTAGTGTACCCATTTGGTGATATTACCGACCCAATCTCCGGTAAGAAAGTGGCAAAAGAAAGATACAGAGATGATGTAGATAAAGAAGCTGATATCTATGGGAAATTAGACTCTAGTTTTGAATACAAGAAGGCTCCACCGAGAGGTTGGCAAGATGGCAAAAAGGATTTCACATCTAAACCTACTTATACAAAATTCCATGTGTTTGATGAAAATGATCCCTATGCTATTTAATTTATAGTTGTTAGTTTTGTTAATAAATTAGTAATATTACTTAGTCAATTTCAAAGTTATTTTTCTTCATGCAACCTAAAAATCTACGTACCTAATTTACTGTAATTCTTTGAAATGTATCAGACTTTTCAGTCCTGGCCTAGCAGAGATGCATCACACTAAGCATCCGACCATTATGTGAAATTCATCTAAATTGGTTTCACAGTTTAGATGTTAAACTGTGGTATATAATATACTAATTTTTTTAATGATCATGTGCCTTTAAGGAAGTATAAATGCAGAAGATAATAAACAGTACCTCACAAACAATAAACCACGGACATAATGCAGACTTTCAAATAAAACACTGGTATTGTATGTAAAACTATTTTATTCGCTGGTTTGCTCAAGTGTGATTGCTCCGGACATCAGTCCTGTGCTTCTAGTTCCCGTTCTAGTGCGGCCCCCATCAGGTTCCATGAGCTGTCGTCGTCGTCGGGCGGCTCGTCGTCTGACGGGGGGCTCGAGGGGCGCGGCCTTTTCCGGGGTACAGCCTCGTCTAGGATACAACAAAAATTGTTTCATAACTTACATAACAATAATAACTTAGAAATATTTAAAAGGAAAAATACTTCTGCAAATACACAACACACGATTGATGCAGGGCGGGATTCGAATCAACAACGCATCTTTACTCAATCCGGGAGCAATGAATGATAGTTGCATCTTTATTATTATGTACTAGCCCCGTGGTTTCACCCGTATAAGTCTCGATCCCGCGGGATTTACGGGATCAAAATGTCCTACGTCCTTCTACTGGTTCTATTCCGATGTAACTAACACAACTTTCTTTTATATACAGGGTGTCCGGAGACCAGTGGATGTCCCGGCACGCGGCGGCTGGCGGGGAAGGGTTGGCTGCCCAGAATACGTTTTTTTTTCCTATCTCAAACGGTTCGAGCTGTACGTCACTTTTTAGTAAAAATTGAAAAATGTCTACTTTTTTGCACATTTCGCGGCATCACGTCCACAGATTAAGCGATAGCATTGTTTTTTCTTTCGCCATGTGTTCACTTATATTGATGTTTGTAAATCACCTTAATTTTTTTTTAATACTATAGTTAGTAACTTACAGGATGTCCCCAAAGATAGATTTAGTCATAAAAACTTTACTTTCTGCTAAGTTTGAGCATCTGTGGTGTAAAAAAAAATGTATGAAACCTGTCTGGCCGACTATTGAAAAAAATTGCCTATTTCATAAGGATTCTATAACAATATTATACTAATAACTTTTTGTCATTAGTTACTAAGCTAGTGCTATGAATGCATCGAAGGTACTATCTTTCATGAAAAAATTAAAACAAGTATTGTACAAAAAAGGACACTTATTAAGATTTAATATGTCATAATGTTACAGCAAATGCTCAAATTGTCCTCCTCTTGCCCTTATACAGGCCCTTAACCTTTTTATAAATGATCTCTTAAGGACACGATTATAATTTTTTTCTCCTATTTGTTGTACCGCTTCGTGGACGCGTACACGCAGGTCTTCAATTGTGGTTATGTTTTTTTTGTATACTTGTTCTTTTAAACACCCCCAGTAAAAAAAAAACAAGTGGATTCAGATCGGGCGAACGTGGATGCCACAATATTGGACCTAATCGGCCAATACATCTTCTTGGATAACTTTCATTTAAATAGTTTCTCACTCGCACGGCATCAATATTAGTGAACACATGGCGAAAGAAAAAACAATGCTATCGCTTAATCTGTGGACGTGATGCCCCGAAATGTGCTAAAAAGTAGACATTTTTCAATTTTTACTAAAAAGTGACGTACAGCTCGAACCGTTTGAGATAGAAAAAAAAAAAAAGTATTCTGGGCAGCCAACTCTTCCCCGCCAGCCGCCCGTGCCGGGACATCCACTGGTCTCCGGACACCCTGTATATAGATTAGGGTTACCTCAAAAATTAAAAAAGTGGCTGTGACATATGGACGGACGGACGGACGGACAGACAGACAGACAGACATGATGAATCTATAAGGGTTCCGGTTTTTTGCCATTTGGCTACGGAACCCTAAAAAGGAACAATTTTACCACACTACGAAAGAAAGTAATGTTTAGCACTAGTTTGCTTTCACTCTCATACACTTTTACGAAACTAAATTGATTAATTATGTCACTGAAATTAAAGACTTTCTAATATGTCGTCATCTAATATTACGTTGTCTAATATTTTACTTATTGGTATGAAGCAGGGTAAATATTCATACCTTCTGAGTCACTAGGATCTTCACCCTCTTGTTTATCTTCTTCCATCCTAAAACAAACATGTATATTAGCTATATTATACTTTTAATAGAATGTCTGCTGACTACAAAGCCTCTAACGACATACCTATCTTGTGAGCTGTCCTCGTTTTCAACAGATATCAATCTGTCTTCGGGTGGGTTCTCTTCATCATCTAAATCATCACCACCTTGCTTGGACTCCTCATCCGATGAACTCTCATCAGATTCATTGAATATATCCTCTACCTGTGAAAGAATGAGTTCAAAA
>OY292395.1:21445183-21627335 GCA_958496205.1 Idaea biselata | reverse complement strand
GTGTTTTCCAACGAAATTATAAGCCAAATCGAACTGTAAATTTTACTTGGATGATGTCACTACGAGTCAAAAACATAAGGAAATACTACTTTCTTAATCTGAGTTAGCGAGTACTAGAACTTGTGGCGAAGTGGTCTAACGAGCTGGTTTGGATTACCGTTTTAATAAAAAAAAAAAGTAAGTTTACAAATACCTACTCTAACTGTATGATGGCTAATTTTCAATTAATTTGGACATACCTGCCCTAACAGCGACAAGATGTGTAGTATTCTCCGTATAATCCTGAGTGACCTCGGCTCCAAGGCTCTTGGCAACTAAGTACGCTCTGGAAGTCTCCAGCTTCTGATGCGTGGGCACCAGCCCACTGAACACTAGACTGGTGCCAGATAGCACCTCGCTCTTCACTTCGGGTATCACAGCTTTTAGATCGGGTATCTGCTTTTTACCCATCTTGTCGTAGAGGTCGTAGAAATGTCTGGAAATAAAATGTAATTGAAAAGTTGAAGTTTTAAAAGTCTTTAGTAGGACTGGGCGGGACAAGTCTGCTGTATGCCAGAAGAGTCTTGGACGAAAGCTTGTCTGTTTTAATTAGGTCTCTTTGAGCTTCAGAAACCTCTTTAAGTTTTATTTTAAAAAGAGTCAATTTTTATTTAGTGCTGTAACATTTTAATTGACAGTAATCTTTGTCTAGAAGCCCTTAGAAAAATCACAGGGAAGTTGGTTCTGCTTTAAACTTTGGAGCACTTATTACAGTGAGCTCGAAAACTTTTGTAACCATTGCATGTACTAAAACTAAATAACTGGTTACCATTACTGTATCCATGATACATTAACTTCGTTATTGTTACGGCTTGCTAGTGAGTACCCAGATATCAACTTACTTATGTATCCTCTTCAATATATCTTCAAGATATATTAAATAATCATCAGAATCTTCTTGTTCAATTTGTCCGTCCTCAGTTTCAATCCATTTTGGTTCTTCCAGCTCAACTTTTTGTTCTTCAACCTTTTCTTTTTGTTCATCCATCTTAAAATTAAATAGGTAATATTAATTTAAATTCAGATATCAAAAAAGCTTGGCTTAGGAGTCAAGTTGCCCATGGACCAGTTTATAGGAGCCAGGGCTCAAATGAGTGGTGGTAAACTAAGCCTAATCAACGGACTAGTTTACCACTAATAAAAATGTTGGTAGTTTGGTCGGCTAAGTCAATTTGTGCACAAAAAAGCTATAAAATAGATAATTTTCAAATAATGCACATTTAGTTTATTTATTTACTGAAAGCGCTACAGTAGAACATACAAACATACTATTAGTGCGTAGAAGAGCGGTATGGGTTAGTGGTCCGACTTCCATTCCAATAGGTTTAGAATCCCAGCCGACCATGCACCAATTTCTTGTTCTTTTAAGAAAAATCTAATAACGCAACATCGTTCTTACGGTGAATAAAACATCGCGAGGAAAATCCCGTCGTAGTGGGAAATATCGCTAATTAATAAATAAAGTTCATGTCGCTACAAATGCAAGTATAGTAAGTAGGCAGCAGATTAGTTGAAACAAAATGGCGGATGCGCAAAAGTCGATTTTTCATAGATAGCGCATGTAAAATGTACTACGCGAACTTTCCCCTTCCACGACAAAACTTTTCAACTTTCGTGCCGGTCACTATACATACCTACATTCATACTATTAAATGAATATTTGTTCATACCTTATCTGTAGCTTTCTCCTTAACGTCTTTAGTTGCATCTAGTTTATCTTTATCACTGGAATCCTTAGAAATGATCTTTCCGTTACCCCCTTCGGTAGACTTTTCATTTTCTTTCTCTTCTTTTTGAATTGTTTCTGGCTCGGGATCGAGGGTGGGCATTTGATTAAGTACAGGCAATTGTGCGCCATTTTTACCGATAACTACTTTTGCTTTGTCTTCAACTGAAATAAATACATTTTTTTTTAATTTTTAAAATATTCTAATGGAAAAATCTTTAAAAATTGCTGCCGCGACGAGTTTCGTCGGTTTGCTGCTGTTTTTTTAAGGCGTTTTCCGTATTGAGCCTCATAATTGGGTAATTGTACATGATTTTGAACGTGGGTTTCATTGCGATGTTTTCCTTCACCGTAATAGCGCACATATTTTTTTCTTAAAGAACTTAAAACATCGGTGCACGGTCGGTCGGGATACGAAACCACGACCTTCGGAATGAAAGTCAAGGTATCTATCACTAGACACATCGTTTTCTTTAGGCCAGAATAGCCATGACTGAAGCAAGTGTTGGAATTTTTGTGGTCCTCGTATCTGTCTTTCTTTAAAGACTTAATAAAAGAAAGTCTTCAAAAGGGCCATGTTTGCTTTCTGGATTCAAAGTGAAATCACATCAAATCTTAAATGATGCAACTTGTATCTTAAATCCAGTGCCTACAGCTAAGCGAAAATAAATTTTAAAGTAAAATTGTCCTGTGAAATCGGAGGTAGTGGGTAGCTGTAAATAGCAAATGGTTAAGAAAATTTTCAAGGAAAACTGCATAATCAAAAATCCTTTCGTGACGGTATTCGAACCCGTGCCCCTCGCCTGCCGGACGAGCTATGTTACCAAAATTGCCACATGGAAACACTTTGAAAATATTTCTAGTTTATTATCTTGAGGAATAGAAATAAGAAATATTAAGCAAATAGTTGTAAAGAAATGTCTAAACCCTAACGTCAAGTTCTTCAACATTTGGTTCAAAGTATATCTTTTAAAAATATATCACTTTTTTTTTTAGAAATACATCAACTGTCTCACTAACATAGTTCATGCATGAGATACAGCCAGGGTGACAGACAGACAGTCAGTGAAGACTTAGTAAAAGGGTCCCGTTTTTACTCAATGGGTACTCTAATAATAGATGAAACTCTAAATTAGTGCGTATACAGAAAGAAAGCTGGAAACTTATAAGCGCTTACCAGCGCTTGTCAGCGCTGGTCCGTTTTACACAAAGGAAGCAGGTTGAGGCAGAATGTCGGACTCACTCATCGGACGATGTTATGACGTCAGCAGCCCAGCGCTGACCAGCGCGTGTTGAAGCTTGTCGGCACCGATCAGTGCGCGCGGTCGGCGCGGGTTCATACATTTTCCTGCGCGGGTCACCAGCGCTGGTAAGCGCTTGTAAGTTTCCAGCTTTATTTCTGTATACGGCCTAATACATGAAACTTACTAGGCGGAGGCGGCGCGTTGATATCCCCCGTCGATTGAAAGAACGAATACGGCCGCACGTGGATGAGGTTGGAGGCGTGTCGCCACACATCTTCCCGGTCGTCTATTATACACACCATGTTGTCGCCGCACGGAAATAACGCTCTGAAACGATATTATGAATACATTGAATATTTCACTACTCATTAACCCGGCCCGGCTGGAATGCAGAAGGTCGTGGGTTCGATTCACGCCGGGTGCGGTGCGTAGTGCGTACTTAGAACCAAGGGCGTAGCCAAGATTCTATATAGGGGAGGGGGGGGGGGGGGGGGGGCAGAAAAGAAAATCTAAGACTATTTTGTTTTAGTCTCGGTTTTTTTACATATGAGTAGAGGAGATTGGTAGTGGAGAAAAGTAAAAATAAAAATACCTTTATTACTTGACTAGTACCTAATCTGCGCGGTTCTTCACAAAATCAATTTAAAACTTCTCTTACAATTTTTTTTTGGTCAATTTTCCGGTGTACGTTTGTTATGCAAGGCTGCAAAGTTGGTTTTTGCAGCAAGTACTTGTAATGAAACCTGAGCTAGCGAAGCATTCTAGGATTGAACCACGAGCGCAGCGAGAGGTTTAAATATAGAATGCTGAGCGTTGTAAGTGTAAGGATTTCAAAGGTACAAAATGCAAAAAACTTTGCTGCCGAGTGAAACACACAATTTTGGACCTCACTACAGCGAGGAAAACGCTAAGTGCATTTTCCGGTAGAAAACTCAATTCGGCATTATGTACCACTTCCACTAACTCTGCAGTTGTTAAATTAATATCTTCGTCGCAGCTGGCCAGTGCAATTATTCAAAAAATGAGGTATATATTTGACCTCTCTCCTCAACCTATACTATTATTTTCTTTCGTAAAGTGGGTGGTTATATTTTTGTACGCTATACACGATGTTCCGAGATGGGGGTATTAAGCCGAAAGGGGTTTGTTCTAGACGTCTAGGCAAACAACTTTTGTTGCCTGTATTTACAAATTATTTACAACGTTAATTGCCTTTATTTACAAAAACAGCTGTTTTTTTGTTGATGTGTGATACAACCTCAAAGTTTCGAAAAAAAAGTTCGAATTTCCAAAAGTAGAACAAAAGTTGTTCGCCTAGATCTCTAGAACAAACCCCTTTCGGCTTAATACCCCCTCCTCGGAACAGTCTGTATATAGCGAAAAAATCATATATGATTCCTCGTTTTTGTAAATAAATAAGCAAAAAATCTCTAAATCGAATAATTCGCGAAAAAAACCTGCTTGATACTAATAATAATAAACAATAAATACGACATTGGCAGATGAGCAACAAGACTTCGTGTTTCGATGCCATGATCAAAAAAAAGGAATGAGGTTGGCGCATTTTAAAGGATTTGCTTTAGAGAAAAGTTTGAATAAGACAGATTCGAATTTTAAAAAGTCTTTGCTCGGTAAGAAATCTGCGCGCAAAACAGATCCTTTCCGAGGTTGTGCGGTGAAAAAGAACTGCAAAATCACATTTTGCGCGCTACCGTGCAAAGAGTTTTCAAAATTCGAATCTGTCTTTTCCAAACTTTTCTCTAAAGCAAGTTCTTTAAAAATGCGCCAACCTCATTTCTCGTGGGGACACGATACCCGGAAGTAGATCGTGTGCTGCAGACCGCGTGGTTTAATGTGCCTTATACTGATGACCGACCGCTCTTCTAGGGGGGGGGGGGGGGGGGGGCAGCTGCCCCCCCCTGCCCGTACCTCGCTACGCCCATGCTTAGAACGCACTGCGATTAAACGCCTGCGTTTTTCCGTAGGTTTGAAACCGCAGAAAAATGCAACACATAGCGTGGGCTTCTATACAAGCCCACGCAATAGCGTTTTTTTCAATGACTACTTTTGCGTGTTTTGTATTTTCAGCTATTCGTAAACCGCTTGCGTTTAATCGCAGTGCGCTCCAAGCCTTAGCTTTGAAACATTAGTCTGGCTTTTATGAGACTCGGATATCAAATTCAAACAGCAATGTCTCTTACATTAAGAAACTGTTGCCTCAGTTCTATTTTCTTAATCAAATTTACACGAGGAGCTCATTGGCCTAGCTGTATGTACCTGCCGAACTTGAACGGTCGTGCGGGTTAAGCAACGCTTGGCACGGTCATTACTTGGATGGGTGACCGATAATTTGTGTGGCAAACATCAAGTTCTCGAGTTCCTCCGTGCTTCGGAAGGCACGTTAAACAGTTGGTCCCGGTTGTTATCTTAGATAGCAGTCGTTAGGTCAAGTTAGAGGTCTTAGGGCGACCTGAAAACTCTAACACTAATTACGAAAAGAAGAAGAATCAAACTTACTTCAAATTAGCTGATTTCGTTCTAGGATCGAAACACTCATCCCTAGACAGTATTCTATGCGAGAAGTACTTCTTCTCAGGATCAAGTAGGTCCGCCACTGCGTGTGCGTACTGCCGCGCTCCGAAGGTACAGACGTGCAGCTCGTACAGCTGCGCGGCGGCCTCGAGGAAGTCCTGGGTGCGCGGCCGCAGGCGCGTGTGGCACCAGCGCCCGGGGCAGCCCGGGCCTCGGAGGAAGAAGTGGAGGACTCCCTGGAATTATAACGGTTGGATTTAGTTAGTTTCCCTGGGCCTTTTCCGCTCTTAGCTTCACAATTGGGCCACTGTACGTGATTCCTTTAGAGAGGTTAAACAGTAAGATGCCACGGGATCCTACTCCGGATTGGCGAATATCCCATGCCGGGTTTCCTCACGGTGTGTTTTCCTTCACCGTAAGAGCGATGTTATTAGCGCACATAACTTTTTCTTTAAGAAAAAGACATTGGTGTGCGGTCGGCCTGGATTCGAACCCACGACTCTCGGAATGAAAGTCGGGGTATCTACCACTAGACCAACACCACTCTCTTTCTTCTTCAATGTACTCAGGTGTTTTATATGTTACCTTCAGATTAGGCGGTATGTTATCGTTGGTGGTGTGCACCAGAGTCTGGTCAAGATCCACCAACAGAACCAGCTTCCGGTCCTTGAGAAGACGATCTGCATCTTCTCGCCCTAGTTTCTGTGCCAATTCTTCGGATACCTGGAATATTTGATTGAATAATGTTAGATTTTCCTTCGGTTTTCGCGATGTTGGATTGAATTTAAAACATTTTTCGGTTTTAATCATGTGGTGTTTATTTCTTTTAGCATTGTTTCAACGCTCAACGTTTCGAGACCTTTACAGGTCCCTTCTTCAGGATTGACTGAGATAAGATTTGTCATTCTATTGTTTTATAAAAATAAATGTTGAATAATGTTTTTTAAATAATATTGATTAAAAGAAACACAATTATATCCTGGTTGCTGAGGGTTTCTACATTTTAGAAGATAACATTGGAAAAAGTAAGGCCTTTTCAGTGAGTTCATAAGAGTGGTAAAAAGCCTGTGTACTTGGTTCTGCAGTACATATACTAATAAGCCTGTTCTTGGAAGAAAATAAAATAAAATCTGAACCTACTAACTTAACTACTGAACCGATCGCAAAGATAAGATAGATTTATTAACACTTGTTTCCAAAAACCCAATTACATAATAGAAAGAAAAACTTAAAACTAAAGTGTTACAATGGGCGGCCTTATCGCCTACCTCTTCTAAGCAACCAATTGAGCAATATCTTCCAGGCAACCAATTGATAAATGGAGTTCATAATAACAAGACAAGACAAATAGATGAATTTGCAAGGTGCTAGGTTTAGTATTTAATTAACACTGCACACAGTGGCAAACTAAACAACTAGACTCGTATTATGGTGACTAGATAATGGATATACTATGATGAGAATATCATCATCACCTTCAGTTCAGGTACAGAATGCACCATGGGCACGACGGCAACATCTCCAGGTTTGACCTGGTCGGTCCTGAGGTCTGCCCCGCACCCAGCACACATCTCCTTCATCACCGTCGGGTGACGACATTCTTCCAATTCTGCTATCGGAGCCCTGGAATTAAGCAAACATGGTTATGTAGTGCTGTGAAACTTAAATTTTAGAAAAGTATTGAAATTAAAGACATTTTTCGGTTTGAATCGCGTGGTGTTTATTACAAGACTTACGTTTTTATGTATTCTTACTAATTAATAATATGTTAGATTAGTACCTATAAGTTAATCTAAGGGAATTGTATAATTATCTGTTTTCTTTTTAATGTATAATTTGTATATTATTATATTGAAATTAAATCCTTTATGTGTTATGGACTTCAAAGTCCATAATCTATTAAATTATTGTAACTGTAAGTGATCTCGATCTTGTTATCTTTCTTAAAAAGCCTTAGAGCGACCTGGCAACTCTAACACCAGACGAGCCATGGCTGGATTCTTTTCGTACCTATCTACTATACGAAAATAAAGAGAAATCCAGATCTCCAGATATCTACGTATCGAAGTTTTATCGCAATCGGTTCAGTGGTTTTTGCTTGATTGAAACACAAACATCTAAACTTTCGCATATAAAGTATAATATTATTAGTGGGATGTTTAAGTTTATGACATGACATGAGTAGGTAATATAATAATGAAGAATGAAATGCATCAACCGACATGGAATATACTTTTATTATTCTTTAGTTTCTTGAAAACAAAACTTCTTCGATTTTATGTTGATATATCTATGGTCTTGAAAAATTGAATTTCGCGGGCTACTTGTTTGTTAAGTTTACCGCGCAAATGTTTTCCAATCAATACAAAGTATTGACTTGGATTTATACATTTTAGATTTTTATACATTGTAATTAGCGGTAATTTAGGGTAATAATTAGGGAATAATTAATTTTAGCCCATGTGTTGAGTGACGTCACTTACCCAGGCTCTGCAATGTCTCCTTCCTTCACTTTGATCGATGAGATGGTACCAGCCCGCAATGCCTTAAATTTCTTCGCCTCAACGCTGCTACCCGATGAATCATTGTATAAAAATAATATTTGGCCTTGCGACACAAATGCACCTTGTTTTATCTTCCACTTCGTCACTTTTACAGGCTTTTCGGATGGAACAAAAATAGGCATAGTTTTGTCGGCCATTTTGAAAGGAAATTGCGCTTTATTTCTTGAATAACAGGCTGCTATTGGTCGAGATCATCCAGATTTGGCGCTTATCGCATATCTACCAATCACAAAGGCGAATGCAAAGCAATCAATACAGTGCGGAGTGGTACATCCGGTTGATTGTGTGGAAGAATAATTTCGTTCAAAAACGACGATACTGATCACACTGGACGTATTTCATCCGGTCGTAACGTTTTCAGACGGGTTTGGTCCGATTATTTTTAGTCTGTCCAAGAAAATGTCATAATATTTTTGAAGACGAGTCCGAATTGTCAAAATCGTCAAAAACAGTAACAATTTCAGTGAACATCAACGACTTTTTATTAATTTCGTTTACTTTGTTGCGTTTTAATGTAATCCATACATCAACCACAAAAATGATTGAAGAAAACTTAGCTGTGAGCGATAACTCCGATATAGACGATGGCGGAACCCAAGAACTCCGCGGACATTTGAGTAAATGGACAAACTACATTCACGGTTGGCAGGACAGGTTTATTGTTTTGAAGGATTCTACTTTATCATATTACAAGAGTGAATTGGAGAGCAATCTTGGATGCAGAGGTGCCTTATGTCTGAAAAAAGCCAAAGTCAAGGTGAGATCTTCTTACAAACAAATCTAAGAAAAATGAATTTGCCCTTGTATCAGTTTTTTGTCGCGTTTATTAGTCGGATGATATTGACGTAGTATCTAGATAACGTTTGCCATGATGATTCTCAGCTATATGTTAAATTGATCTAATGAATGTATTTATTCCAGCCTCATGAGTTTGATGACTGCCGATTTGATGTGTCTGTTAATGATTGTGTTTGGTACTTGAGAGCCTCCAATCCAGAAGAGAAACAGCAATGGATTGATGTGTTGGAGTCTTTTAAAGTAAGTTCATCTTTGGCCATTTATATAAAAATGATAATCCTACAACTTATTACAAACACAAGAGTTTGTGGGGATATCGGTTAATATTTCATACTAAAGCTACTGGACTGACCCAATATAGATAGATACATTGTCTAGTACCCATAGTACAAGCCAAGCTGCCTTATTTAGGGCTAGATTGCGTTTTGTGTGTGAAAGTAAACTGCAGGGCACAGCTAGCAAAACATATTTTGTCCTCTTAGTCAAATAGGTACCTACCTTGTTTGTTTTCAAAACATTGTATTATTATTACGAACTAATCTTATAATTATAATAAGACATAATAGTACTTTCAATCATGGGATTATCATCTAATATATAAAATTTACATGTCACAGTGTTAGTTACCGTACTCCTCCGAAACGGCTTGACCAATTTTTATGAAATTTTATTTTCGTATTCAGTAGGTCTGAGAATCGGCTACTATCTATAATTTATAAGGCAAACCAACGTTTGCCAGGTCAGCTATAATAAATAAAAATGTTTATAAACCAACCAGTGCATAACGAAACATTTTTTTTTACATTCAATTCTTTAAGACCTTCAATATTTCTTGTGTAGTAAGGAAAGGAAATATTAACTATCTAGAATAAAAATATTTTTCAAGGAAAAATGCATCATTAAAAAAAATCTTTTATCTTGAACAATATTGGCTAGATTCTTCTTCTGTTTTCGCAATGTTGTATTGAAATTAAAGACATTTTTCGGTTTGAATCGCGTGGTTTTTATTACTTTTAGCATTGTTACAACGCTCAACGTTTCGAGACCTATCCTGAGTCTATCCTGAAGAAGAGACCTGGAAAGGTCTCGAAACGTTGAGCGTTGTAACAATGCTAAAAGTAATAAAAACCACGCGATTCAAACCGAAAAATGTCTTTAATTTCAATATTGGCTATTCGTAAATACTGGGAGAATGCCTTGAGTAATAAAAATAAATAATTATTAGAATATATCAATAATCAATTAATCACATACTAATCAAGTCTAGAGTGAATATGTTAACCTCATTGTGGGCTTTCAAATGCCAATCTCATGTAAAGAAAAAAAAATACATACATAATAGTGTACTGAAATTAAATAAGTAATTTACTTAATACTGCATGTGATACCTTCGATCATAAATAAACTATAGATACACGGTCCAATACAAAATCAAAATCAAAAAGCGGCACTACTTCAACGCTTACTTATACGGACATAGACCAGTTTAATGTAAACCTTAATCACTGGGCAATAAGGTTGTAAAACACTTATGCACGACTGACAGTGATATGCCTTGTTTCGCTGTAACCAGCTGAAATATGCCTTGTTTTGACGGCTCCATTTCTAGAGCGGTGACCGTGCATCTATGTAGGTTATATATGATCGAAATGTGATACTAATAAAAATTATGGGGTGCTGGCATAGATTAGCTAAACTATAACTTTAAAATGTCCAACAAAACAAATAAGTTATCTAATTAAATTGTTCATTGTACTCTGTTCAATAAAACAAAGAGGTCACAATGCATCTAAAACTGGTTTTATTAAAATATTCATAATGTTTATTTAATGATGTTTGATCTTAAATCAAGTTAGTTTTTTTTACATTTCATTTATCTGAAGAGAATTGCTGTCTCATAGATTAAGTACTTATAGAGATTTGTTTTAAAGTGATTTATTATTAAAGTATCTAATTTTTTTTATCTGATTTATTTTTAAAGTATCTTGGATGAATGGTTTATTAAGAAATGCTTTCCAAAAATTTGTTATTTCATCAGGACAGAACAGGCACCTTTGACGCAATTTGCTAGTACACGGAATGTAAAAGTTGCAGGTTCAAATCCTGTCGGGGTTCAAATTTTTGGAAAGCATTTCTTCAAAAAACCAGACTTGAAAGTGATTAGTTAAAAATTTACTTTTTAACCACATTAGTTTATTTGTGTCTGAACAAAACTCAAGAACTATTATTTGGGGTTTGCCCAGTAGGTAGGTACGTCTTGCAAACATGCACTACAAATAGATTAGGCAATGCTTTTACGGCCGGGTGTCAGCGAGACCTTCACAGCCTTGTTTTTTATCTACATAATAGTTGTGAATAACACAATTATTATGTAGAAATGACACACCTCCTAAAGAACATATTGGTGCCAAAGCTTACTTAACACTATGATGGAAAAGGGTGGCAATTGTGGCAAAGTCGCAACAGCGAAAGCTCTAGCTAGGTGGTATGGCAGTGGTAATAATCATATTACACCTGTTATGGTGCCAAAAGTTATACTAGCAACTATTGTAGATCGCCGCCCGACATATAAATCTATGCATTTAAACACGCTGCGCCCGCTGACTTCATATTTGTAGCCTTATTCGCATTAACCTTCTAACTAGGCTCTAATTCACGCCATATAGGTCGGAGTAATTTTACCACTTTTTTGTTTTTGTCAACTTTGAAAGTTCTTATCACGGAAAAAGTCAAAGCATGTTCTCACTACTCCGACCTAATTCCACGTTTATTAAAAAGGGCTTTAATGTTTAAATGCTTGATGGAGAGAGGTAAAGGGCTAATTCGGATTAGTTGGGGACGAAAAACAACGTTTTTCGAAAATAAACACGGTAGATTTTCTTTAACTTTTTCTAAGAAAATGATATTTAATGAATGCGAGAAAGGGGCAAGCTGAAAACCTGCTCTCGCTGTGTAGATAATGCTCGGAGGTGTGTGTCGCAGCATATGCTGAGCATACTCCTTTTACTGTCCTATAGTTGTCTAGTTTTATTTGAGTTAATAGTTTTTATGACAATAAATACTTTTTATTTATTTTTATCCATAAGTAGGAACTAATATTATAAAGAGGAAAGATTTATTTGTTCGTACCGAATAGGCGTCGAAACTATGTTACGAATAAAAAAAAACCATTGGAAAGCTACATTATCGAGAAGTTACATAGGTTACTTCTTATCCGGATAATCCCACAGGATAGGGACTTACTCAAGTCAAATTTAAGTATATTTACGGAAGCCAGGAAATCTCGTTTAATTCTTATATTCTCAGACCATTAATGCTTCACTTAAAATTCAAGGACGGTTCTAATTATTCAATTATCTGTTTGTCAGTGATTCAGAACTATGTAATGTAGTTTTTATGAATATCCGTAACACTGGTGTGTTACTATCGTGTTACTTAGCATGGCTTATGATTGGCTTATGGCGTTTATCAGTTGCATATTTTATGAATCATGTGCTTGTTGATATGATAACGTTTGGTAAATTACGTAGGTATTATTTATTTTTAAAATGTAGACAGATAGATGGATATAAACATTATTGCACCAAAAATTTACAAAACACATTACAAAACAAAAACTTACAGCTAATTTTACTAGGTACAATGGGCGGCCTTATCGCTAAAAGGGATCTTTTCCAGGCAAACCTTTAGCTGTTGAAAACAATTATTTCTAGTTCATTGGATATTATTTATTAAAATTAAACTATTTTTTTCCGGTTTTAATCGCGTTGCTTTTATTAAAGTAATATTTAGCATTTTATGCACAACGTTCGAGGTCATTTCAGACCACTTGCTCACTGGTATTATTTATTAGTTTTTATTTGACCAAACTATTGATTTACTTGGCTTTTCCTATGTCCCCAATGTGGGACAGAGTGCTTCGCCATCGCGTTTGGTTGTGAGCAGCGCGAACCTTTTACTCCTGGTTAAAAAGAATTTGGTTTTTTATTAATACATGATATATGAGCATTTGACCACTATCTCGCCTAAGTAAGTAATGATAATGCTGTTCCGTCCGGCCACCCCGGAGGGCAACCGTGCGGGATCAGTTATAGACAGATCGTGTCCCCAAACGCTAGATTCGGTTCTCTTAAGGGAGAGCTACCCCGTACCCAAAACGGTACTACCAGATTGTCCAGACTGGTACCGGAGCAATGAAGCCGCTCACCACTCATTCCTCGGAAGAGGAGCTAACGACAACCTCGCTGGGGCCGGTAGAGAAGCCACCTACCACATCTCCATGTGTGGTACCGGAGCTGTTAAAGGCACGCTCACTTCCCGGCATGAATCCACATGCCTACCATGAACCTATAAATCCTGGTAAGGACCGGTCTTCCCTAGCGTAGAGACCTACGCTTTGTGGCACAGCGCAGCCGGAGATGCGGCACCCCGAGAGGCACCACTAAGGCTACTCCTGAGCCTCGCGCACTCGTCGAAACGACCGACGTGCAAAGCGCTCGCCGCGTATGAGGACGACCCCCGGTGACAAGCATACCAGAGTTGACAAACGTGCCGTCCTCTGCGGCTGAAAACCACAAACCCCCGCGAGGCCAAACCCAAGTTGGGCGACATCTCCTTACTAAGCCACCGATAGATGTGGCCGTTCTGGCTGCCGGGCTAGCCCAACCCCGCGGTACCCTGATCCAAAGGAGGAGACCCTTAGTTCCCACTCCCGAAACCCACTTGCCTCGGGTATGTGCAAGCAGGCGAACGACTTAGGCCAGTGGGTAGTACCTAGTAATAACAACCCGCGACCGATGCCTCACACTAGCTAACCCTTTTTGGTCGCCTTTTACGACGGGCATTAGTGTAGCCATTTTTTTTAAACTCGTGTTACAGGGTATGTGGAATTGAACTTTATATAGCGCATGGATAGAATAGAATAGAAAACATTTATTGACAGCAAAAAACACAATAGAAAAACAACACTTACAGGGATTTTTTTTTCTTAAAGGGCATACAGTGTTAAGCCTATTGAGATATTATGTACTAGTAGGACTAGAGGTGTTGTTTGAAATATATTTAATGTTACTTCTACACGAAATAAATATAAGTAGGTAACAATATTGTCAGCGTTGCAGCGCTGATAATATTGTTACGTCTATCATTAAAGTTAAATGACAATCGCTGCGGATGCTAAGATATCCCCGGTGTATCTCCTGTATCTCCGGTATAGAATAGGGTTACACCATCTCTTCCCGTGGGTGTCGTAAAAGGCGACTAAGGGATCTGAGGGAGACTAGCAAACCTTAAGTTCTCTCCGCGCGGTGGCGGGTAAACTGCTTGGTCCCCCAAGGAGGGTTGGTGTCAGGCGGGCGGCCGATCGTAAAAATATTGCCAAATCTATTTGCAGTAGGTATAGTCAATGATGATTTACCTTACTGTGCCGACCCCAAATTATTTGGGGTTTTAGCGGACCCCGGGCTCCCCATCAAGGATGCAACCGGGAACATCGCTTAGATGAGAAGAAGCTGCGGGTGCTAAGATAAAGTCGATGAATGACGCTTATCGGTCCAGTAGTTTCGGAGATTATTAAACATACATACAAACATGTTACCAACGTTACCTCTTTATAATATTAGTATACATATGTATTTAAATAAATAGTTCTTACTCCTTGAGATATGATATAAAATATTCATCACAAATAGCCTTATTAACAACGAGGAGTAAAATCGTAGTAATTTTACCACTTTTTGTTTCTGTCTGTCAACTTTGAAAGTTTTTGTCACAGAAAAGACAAAGTATGTTCTCACTACTCCGACCTTACACCACGTTTATTAATAAGGCTATTAAATTATTTGCTTTAGTTAGCCCCATGTTGATAGAACCACTCAAACTTATCGACCCAATCTACAACATTATTTACAAGACAAGATAAACTATAATCTTCTATTGTGACACTAACAATTACAAAATAAATTGCAGGTGGAGTCCGGATATGGAACAAGTTCAGACAGCAGTTCCAATGGTGGTGGTCTCCGGAGACATGGATCTGTCACATCTCTACAATCAACTGGTTCAAATGGTAATTGTTATTTTATAATAACTTGATGGTTTAGATTAAAACGACTGGTACCCCAGATCAAAAAATCACGTACAATGGCCCAATTGTGAGGCTAAGTGCGGAAAAGGCAAAACTAACTAACTAACCCCAGATCAAAGAATTATCTGTAACTAACTGTAACTGTAAAATTCATAGTCCTGAGCCTGATCGCACAGCCTAAGCACTGGTCATAAATGTACAAAAGGAACATGTGATAAATGTGAAACCTATTCATTATAATGGGTCCCATGGGATCGAAAATACCTGAATTAGGCTGTGCAGGATAGGTTTTCTTGGTAGAAAAACACATCCTAGTGAGCTGGCAGTCAATCTCATTACTCGATCCTAAAGGAAAAGGCTAAAACAGACATACATCTTTCTGTTTTAGTTTTAATGGGTAGCTACCATCGCCAGAAGGCACACCCACAAAGTCACAGACCTACTCATAAAATTTGCTTAAAGTAAACAAAAACTGATCGCAAATACAACATAGGGAAAAGAAAGCGCCTATTATGCCTAACGGCCTCTGTGGCATGTCGGGCGAATCCCCGACTGTAACGCAGAAGGTCGCGGTTTTGATTCTCGCTGGTAGAACTCTTATGCTGCTCATAGATGTTTGTTTCTAGTTCTGGGTGTTTCTATATGTACCTATTTCACCCGCGTAAGTCCCGATCCCGTAGGAATATCGGGATCAAAAGTAGCCTATGTTACTCAGGGTTAATGTAGCTTTCTAATGGTGAAAGAATTTTTGAAATCGGTCCAGTAGTTTCGGAGATTACCCTCAATATACATACATACATACATGTTACCAACGTTAACTCTTTATAATCCTGTTATAAATTTAGAATATCTAAATTAGCGTATGTTATCCTTATTCGTTTTTGGTATTATGTATGCATGTATCCTTAATACACGTGAAAGTTTACAAGTATGTACTACATTGTATGTGACTTTGTTACACTTTCACGCAAAAACTACTAAACCAATCGCTACGAAATTTGGTATACGGATAGCTAAAGATAACAAGTAACACAATTACTTTTTAACCCGATATTCCCGTAGGGTCGGGACTTATGCGGATGAACCGCGAGGCGCTACTAGTATTTTTCATAACTCCAATTAAATAAATTCTACTTTACTTTACTAATAATTCTCAACACCATAATTGGAGAATGGTGTCTAGGCCAAGTACATTCTATTCTTTGCGTTATTTACGAGTCAATTAATGTTACTTTTGATTAAAATGAATTGATGTTATGTCATTCTGAGATCGTGATCTTTATTACCATAATAAGACACTTGAATGACATCAGAAGGTAGATGTATGTGGGTGATATTTTTTCATTGTATATTAGGTATATCAATATAGCATAAACCCGCGGCTTTGCCCGCGTATCTTACAGGAAACATTAAAAAAGAGTTTAATTGAAAATTGGTCCCTCTCTTTCCTCCCTTAGAGATGGAATTTCGAAATACCCTTTCTTAGTGGATACCTACACACCACAAAGAACACACTCTCCAAATTTCATGTGTCTAGGACCAGTGGTTTGAGCCTTGAGGCCTTGGGGCGACCAGAAATTCTAACACTTGGTGCGCCACGCCACTATACGAAAAGAAGAAGACGTCTACATAAGACGACCTCAGTGGCGTGTCGGGGGAAGGTCCGACAGCAATGCAGGAGGTTGCGGGTTCGATTCCCACCGCGTGCAAGTATTTATGCTTAAAAATAAATATTTGTATCTGGTCTGGGTGTTTTCTATGTATTATAATATGTTTTTACAAAAAAAAACTATAATATGTAGTATATCCGTTGTCTAGTCCCATAGTACAAGCCTAGTGCTTAGTTTGGGGCTAGATTGCGCTGTGTGTAACGTCGTGCAATATTTATTTATTTATTTAACATTATTCATAACTCTCCATAATCTTAACATCCACAGGCCGAACCGCCAGACGTCTCACAGAGAAGATCGCAGAACTAGACACGTACGGCGAGCTGCTCTCCAAACAAGCCGTCCAACTGCAGAAATACTTCGAGATGTGTGTCGCGTCGTACCCGCAGATTGGAGACGAGGGAGTCGAGGCGATCGATGCCGTCGCGGTCGCAGATGGTAACGTTACAAAAGGTTTAAACAGTCATTTTATTTAGTTCATGTTGTTTGGCTTTTTGGATGTTGGGATGTGGACGTTTTGGTACTTCTCGGGCGGGTTTTTGGGTATGTTGTATATGTTACTGGAAAGCTATCAAAATTAGTTTTTGATTTTTCTTCTGTTTTCGCGATGTTGGATAGAAATTAAACTCAGTTTTCGGTTTTAATGGCGTGCTGTTACTTTTAGGATTGTTTCAATGCTCAACGTTTCGAGACCTTTACATGTCTCTTTTTCAGGATTGGAAAACTAGTTTTGACTAAGAAATCAGTCAAAAATAATATAAAAAATGTGAGCCGTCACGGGACGTCTGACAGATGTGAAACATCGACTCGCTCGCTACGTATAGTACATATAGCGTGGCGAGGCGTCGCCACGGCTTGTATCGCCATGACAAATTTTAGGTTTACCCTCGCTATAGGCGAGGGCAAATTTTTGATGTTTCACATCAAAAATTAAAAACTGACTTCAATAACAGTGTAAAAAAAACATGTCAGATATGTTTTATTACTAAGCGAAAACACAATAGACGTATAAAAATAAGTTATTTATAATCTCAAAATATTTATTGGCGTGCCTTTTGTTTTCGCTCGAGGGGTTTATATTATTATACCATACTATATATACCTATACTTCGTTTTTAAATTGTATTCTACGATCTGCCTTTTTGGTTGTTTTATTACATTTTTTTGATGTGAAACATTTATAGGCGCGGGTATACCTATAAATTCGTGTGGCGATACAGGCCATGGCCACGCCTCGCCACGCTATAAGTATAAATACCTACCCATATGATGGAATATAATATTTACTGTTATATACATATCGAGTCGATGTTTCACATCTCCCAGGCGTCCCACGACGGCTCACATTTTTTTATTCAGGAAGATGTGTCAAAACATAGTCTAAAATTAAAAAAACGAAGTTAAGTAAAAAATGAGAATCTGTAATTGGCAGTAAGCTTTGTGTAAATGTATCATAAGTTAGTTTTTAAGTGCTGTTGATTCTGTAATAAGCAAATAAAAAAAAAAATAGTAGCTGGTGACACGAGAACACTAACCCTAGATGATCCACACCACTATTCGACAAAAAAGAAGATCTAAGATCTTCTTCTTTTCGTGTAGTGGTGTGGCTCACCTAGTGTTAGAGTATTCAGATCGCTCTAACTAAGGCCTCTAACTTGACCTAACGACTGCTATCCGAGATAACAACCGGGACCAACTGCTTAACGTAACTTTTGAAGCACGGAGGAGCTCGAGAAAATGAATTTTTGCCACACAAAATTATCGGTCACCCATTCCAAGTCCAAGTAATGACCGCGCCAAGCGTTGCTTAACCCGCACGACCGTTCAAGATCGGCGGGTACAGCTAGCCTAATTAGCTCCTCCAGTGATTGTACTAACCATCTTGATGAGATAGTATTCCAACGTAATGTATTTCACTTCCTCCTACTTAAAAAAAAAACAAGAAAAAACCGCTAAACCGATTTTGATTAAACTCAATTTTGTAGGTAGCTGGAGACTTGGAATAACACAAAGGCTATATTAACATCAATACACGGGTCGAATAATAGCTATAATGGATAAGATACAGCCTGGTGACATACAGACGGACAGTGGAGTCTTATTAAAAGGGATCCATTTTTAACCTTTAGGTCCGGAACCCTTAAAACAGCTCTGTAATCAAAATCAAAAACTTTTCTGTAGGTATAATTTGTCGAACAATTAAAACCATGTCCATGGATTCTTTCGGTTAGGTATTCGGTTACACATTTACCTACATAACAACGTAGATATCGGTAATGGTGTGGTATGTTGATATACCTAATTGGGAATACTATAATATAGGTTCTTGTGGTTTCTTCTCATCGGAGGGCGCGTAAAGCCACAGTCAAATAAAATCTCGACGTTTCAAAACGTACGTACGTTTATATATACGTTCTAAACTTAAAATATAACTAAAAGTTGCACCTAGAGTGCAATCGAAACTATAATATAAATATATAAAACGGGATGCTTTAATTTTTTATTTTAATTTTATCAGGAAAAAAATATCGAAAAATTACAAATGATGTTTGATGAACGTCAAATTTGAAAGTAAAGCACGATATTGTAGGACTTATGGCATAAACATATTTTTTCTTATCTTTTTATCCAGGGAGGAAACAGTCGACTACGTTTGTATAAAAAAGAGTAGGTAGACTGTCCTCTTAAGAGAATAGTTAACTGGACTCTCCGGAATGCTTAAACCTTCAATGAAACGCAATTAAAAAAAATAAAGGCTTGAAATTATAAGAATTTTTCAAATGTAAGTGTGGAAGCATCGACCTGCGTTGCGTGACATTGCGGTATTAGTCTTGTTGGGCATAAATCTAGTTTGTACGTATGATTTTAGAATTAGGTACGTTTGCTTTACTGTGATTGTGTTGTGGTGTGTATGTGTTGTAATGTACAGCTTACATGTGTTATTTATTATTTAGTTTATGTATAACTATCTATTATCTATACATATGAAATTCAAAGCACTTTCCTGACTTATTGATGATTGACTGAGTTAATGACTGAACTGTAATAGCACTAAATTCATACCACAGACCCTAGATACATGAAATTTGGAAAGCTTGTTCTTTGTCATGTGTAGGTATCCACTAGGGAATGCAAGCTCGGAAGAAAAAACCCGAAAAACTCGTTTTTTTTAGTTTTTCGGGTTTTTTTTCTTAAAAACAAACATTTAAGCCGATATTCAGTGTTGCCGTATGAAGAATACAAAACTTGAAAAAACCGGGTTGCATTCCCTAGTATCCACTAAAGGTCAATTTATACTAGCGCAGCGTCGAAGCGTCAATCAAAAACTTAACTCTTCAAATTCAACCTTATCTCCATAATGCAATGCTCATATTACTTCTTATACTGGTCGCAGGTTTCATGGCTCTACCATTTCTCCTCAGGCAACGATCTAAGCAACCACGCGGGGGAAGTGCGGGCGACAAGCGCATCATTCCGTGCAACATGCGGCGCAACACTCACGACACTGCAACATTGCGTCGAGATGTTGCGTCGGCGGGAGAAACAGGCGAGGCAGGCTGAAGAACTTTATATGTAAGTCTAGATAAAAAGCTCAAGAGGGCCGACAAACACGTCGATTATCGCCTTGTGGAACAAACATGGCGATTATCGCCGTGTGCGCGGCAAGAAGGCAGAGCCTTCGTGTGATGTGGAGTTCGTTGCCATTTTCACGTCATTTTCTGCTTTAATTAACCGACTTCCAAAAAAAGGAGGAGGCTCTCAATTCGTCGCGTAATATTTATGCGAGTAGTGCAGTGTGTTGTCAGATAATAATAAATTCTGTAAACCACACACAGCGCCATCTAGCCCTGTGGTAAGTTACTAAGCTTGTGTTACGGTTACTACACAACGGATATAATACTTATGCTGCATGCTTATTTATTTTTCTTTTGTAAATACTTATATTATACATAGAGAGACACCCAGACTTTAGTTTTTAAGTGCTGTTGATTCTGTAATAAGCAAATAAGGCCGGCCGAGGTGGGGGTGGCCGGGGTATACCCACTAAAAACCAACGGTGTCCTACGCTCCGCAAAGTGTCGGGACCAACGGAATTTTTGCGGTAGCAAAAATTCCGTCAGCCCCAACTGCGGGCGGCCTTTTCAGGCCTCCTCTCTGGCCCTTAAAAGGGCCAACCCTCGCGAGAGGCGGCGTTGACACGCCGCCGCCATCTCGGGCTCATTGGTTGGCGACTGACCCCCCCGAGTCAGCCGCCAAGAGCCGGGTTAGGGCGGCAACCTACGTTGCCCGCCCGTTATGTGGAACTTTTGAGCCCATGAGTGCCGGGGAGCAACTCGCGGGCCCGTTCCCCCTCTCTGGTTTGGTAAGGCAGTGTCCTCTGCCGCTTTTGTGAGGCAGTGTGCTCTGCCGGGCCCGGCCGGTAAAGGCAAGGCCCCCATCACCCACCGCGGGTCCGCGGGAGCCCTCCACCCACGTGCCCGGCCAATGAAGGCAAGGCACCCTCCAATTAGGGCGGGTATACTCCGCACACACCAAAAGAGTGTGTGCGAAGTATACCCGCCCGGTGCGCCTCTTCGCTTCACCGCCCAACATAGCTGGATTGCTATGGTGGGCGGTTACTGAGCCCTCTCACCACGGCAAGGTGGACGCACGACGAGAGGGTAATTCATTCGAATCTATGACTGATTGATGAATGCCTTGAAATTATTACCAATAAATGATATGAATAATGTTATTGTTAGATTTCTTTTGTATTAATTTTTTTTTTTTTGTGTTTGTTTATTCTGTGTTTTGTGTTTTGATGTTTATGTAATTTTTTGACTTGTTTTTTTGAATAAATGATACATCATTCACTACCTATTACTATATGAATAATGTATTCTTATATTGAATATCAATCTGCATACACGAGAGGACCAGATGCACAGCTGTTAAACCCTGGTCCGTGTACACACATTAATTGTAACTCATATCCGCAGGGCGTTGAAGAATCAACTAACAGAAGCAAGGTTGGCTTCGAAGCCGGGACCAGATCACGAGGTAAGTCGGACTTTTATTTAGTACTAGGTGCGTTCTGCGGTTCCACCCGCGTAGGTCCCGATCCCTCCGGATTATCAGGATTAAATATACCCCAGCAGTTAATGTAGATCTCTAGCTAACTACATACCAAATTTCATCGCAATCGGTTCAGTAGTTTTTTCGTGATTGAAACACATACATCCAAACAAACAACTAAAGTTTTACATTTATAATTTTAGTTGAGTTATATGTAGAAACTAGCTGTGTCCCACGGTTTCACCTACGTAAGTCCCGATCCTGTGGGAATTTGGAAAAAAACCTTTCTTGTCTGATGCCTCTATCATATAAAGAACACACATACATTTCAGCTCTCCAATATCAGCGGTTTGGGCTGTGCGTTGATCAATCAGTCACTCAGGACAAAGCATTTTATAGATATAGATTGTTGGGATAAACCTCTGCCATGCTGATCTATCATGCTTATAATATAGCGTATAATATACCCACTTGACAGCCATTAGGCATTCCAGGCGGGGTCCGCTGTACCATAAGGTGCCCTTTCGAGTGCCGGCCGGGTTTAGTTATAGACAGATCTATATCAGCGGCTCGATTCTCGTAAATAATTACATACCAGTTCGTTGACAGAGACAGTGCAGACTCAACGCAGACACAACACAATTGCAAAGAAAACTCAAAACATTGTATGGTAGTTGAGACCAAATTTTGTGTTTTCTTTGCAATGGGGTGCCACGCGCAAAGCTGTTTGCAGAGGCGCTGGCATCGGATGATCTTTTTTTTTTTCGATGATGGTACTCCACCAATGGAAACGCCGAGTTTTTTTTTATTCTTTCGGTCTCAGACCGATATGGCCAATTTGGCGCCGAGAGTTGTAAAAAACACATGTTTGACAGTTCTTAATTCAAACCTAAGATTAATCGACTCGCGCCCTCTGCCGGGATAAAAAGTTAGTGTTCCTCCTCATTGTGTTGTGTCTGCACTGTCTCTGTCATCGAACTTGTATGTAATTATACCGAGAATCGGGGCGCACGCAGGTCAGATCAGATTAGTGGATAAGGGATGAATTACTTTTTTATAACTTCCTGGACATAAAGTTTCAAAGTCAACAGATTGTTATCACCGGCCGCACGATAACATTGTGCGAAAGACATAGAGGTATTCACAGCCCTTTTAATAGGAAAGTCTACCTACTCTTTCTCTATACAATAGTAGGCGACTGTTTCCTCCATGGATTTTAATCAAAATAGAAATAAAATTTAGAAAAATTAGAATATGAAACAAAATCAAAACGTAGAGGCATGGTCATTGCTGATATAGGTAGGTAGACTTTCTCCTTAATAGCAATTTTAGCACGGTTCAATTATTTTCTTCTTCTTTTTCCTTCCCTTGTCCCAGTTTATCCAGGGTCTGGTCTCCTCGTATTTTTGCGCCATCTCGTACGATCCGAGGTTGTCGGATAAATAAATAATGCACGACGTTGCACACAGCGCAATCTAGTCCCAAACTAAGCACTAGGCTTGTACTATGGGTACTAGACAACGGATATACTACATATTATACTTTCTTTTTTAGGGTTCCGTACCTAAAGGTAAAAACGGGACCCTATTACTGAGACTTCGCTGTCTGTCTGTCTGTCTGTCTGTCCGTCCGTCCGTCCGTCTGTCCGTCTGTCACCAGGCTGTATCTCATGAACCGTAATAGCTAGTTGTAAATACATACATATGATACATAGAAAATACCCAGACCAGAAACAAATATTTATTAATGATGGTCTTCATTTTGTGACATCATCGGCTCAATACGCACGGTTCAATTATTTTATAATCGAAGAAAAGTTAGTAAAGTTACTGACGTACAACTTTTAGTGAATAGAACTTGTTCGATTATACTACTAAAGGTAATGGTTAAACTACCTGAAAATTGATGGTCAATTACTTAACTTAATATTCAATTGAAAAGTAAAAAACGATTTGAAAGAACTACCAACTGTAAATTGTAGTTTTCGATTTTATGTTTTTTTAATTGGACATTCTACAGTGCCAACAAACATCAAACTTAACAACTAAACCCTTATAGCCCTATTAATAAACGTGGAATAAGGACAGAGTAGTTTTACCACTTTTTGTTTCTACCTGTCAACTTTGAAAGTTCTTGTCACGAAAAAAGACAAAGCATGTTTTCATTACTCCGACCTTACTCCACGTTTATTAATAAAGCTATTAGAGAGCGGTGTTGGTCTAGTGGTAGATACCCCGACTTTCGTTGCGAGAGTCGTGGGTTCGAATCCAGACCGACCGCGCACAAATGTTAAGAAAAAGTCATGTGCGTTAATAACATCGCTCTTACGGTGAAGAAAAACATCGTGAGGAAACCGACATGTCCTAGGACTCACTACGGTCGGAAGGCATGGGACATTCGCCAATCCGGAGTAGGACCCTGTGGCGTCTTACTGCTTAACCACTATAAGAAATCGCATACAATGGCCCAATTGTGAGGCTATGTGCGGAAAATTCCCAGCGAAACTAACTAACTAGACTAACTAACACTTAGCAAGTATAACCCCCTTACAAACTGAGTAAGATAAGAACTTAAAAACACTTACCTACACCAAATAAATGGATGATTAACTTAAATTTATATCTATATAATGCTTTGTCCTGACTGACTGACTGATGAACGCACAGCGTAAACCACTGAATTGGGAGTGTGTTTTTTATATTATGTAGGCATCCGATAAGAAAGCGGCGGGATACAGCTAGTAATAAATATAAACTAACTTATATTCCATTGAATTTTAAATTTGAAAGTTTGTGTGTAAGTAAATGAGTACCTACGTTTGTTACTCCTTCGCTTCGCGAAAAGACTACTGAAACGATTGCGACGTAACCAGATCCATTTGGATACCATATCTTGGTATCCGGATAGCTGGAGATCTGTATTAACACAGGCTACTTATTATCCCGAAATTCTCGCGGGATCGAGACTTACGCTGGTGAAATCGCGCGGAACAGTTGTTGAAAAATAACTGTTCGAAGTATAAATAAAATTTACTTATCAATTGGTACAAATTGTTTTGATGTAATTCATAATTCTTTGATGATATTAATATCAGCACTATAACTGTCTGAAATAATATAAATAAATAAAATAAATTCTGTTAACATCACACAGCGCCATCTAGCCCCATGGTAGGATACTAAACTTGTGTTACGGTGACAGACATAATACTTCAATTTATTTTTCTTTTGTAACTACATACATATTATACAAAGCCGACCCCGGGCTCTCGACAGAGATGCAACCGGGAACATCGCTCGGGTGATGTTGATGACATATTATACAAAGAGAGATACCCACCCAGACCAGAAACGAGTATTTATTTTAGGCATAAATATATTTGTTTCCGGCCGTAATCGAACCCGAAACCTTTTCCGTTGCAGTCGGGTATTCCAAAGATATTTCTCCATTTTAAAATCCCCCATTTTCCGTGCAAATAGTCTACGATACAATTTTCCAGCTAAACGACTATAAATATGCGTTAACACAAACGAATACAGTGAAATCAGTCAACTCCAGTATGACAAAGTTTTTCTTTCCATCGGGATTAGCGCTAGTTGTCTTTGAAATGTATAAAAACCTTCTACGTTTGTCTTTAGTTCTGTTAAAATCCGTCCGCATTCGTACCGCATTCTAAAAGTGTATACCGATGTATCATACCACAATCTCACTTGCAGACCGTGCGCGGAATCAAGCGGTCGCTTACACCGGGTTTTTTTGTTACTCGCACTTTCTTTTATCTCCGGCCTTGGTTTAAGTAAATTTAGTTACGGTTTAGTCTTAATTTTAGTGATGTTTTGTTTATAATTTATACAACTAAATATAATTCAGTGTTTATTTTACGTGTCGATAATGAAGTTTAAGATCTTCAAGAAAATACTCCGGCAGGTTTGTTTTTGTTTGTATAAGATTTTCATGTGTTTCATGTTTAGTGGAGACACTGTTTACGCTTTACAAAATAAAAATAAATAAATAAATATTACACGACGTTACACACAACGCAATCTAGCCCCAAACTAAGCACTAGGCTTGTACTATGGGTACTAGACAACGGAAATACTACATATTATTATAATATCATTACGTTTATGTGATTATGTCTGATTTGCTCATATCTAGCTAAATATTTATGTTATTTGACAATTAAGGACCAGAGTTTTCAGGTCGCCATAAGGCCTCTAACTTGACCTAACTACTACCTACTATCAGAGATAACAATCGGGATCAAAGTTGATCCCGCTGCTTAACAGTATTGTACTAAAAATCATTTAATTAAAATAAAAGAAAAAATAATGAATCTCTACAGATTTTTCTTCAGTTTTCGTGATGCTGATATGAAATTATACTAATTTTGCGGTTTTAATGCGTTGCTTTTATTTAATTTTTTTATTATCAATTTAAAAAAAAATATGACCCTTGTCAATTACCCACTGATCATGCCAGTCCCATAGTTACAATCAAATAATACAACGACAAATCGTCATAAAAATCTTTGCTTGACTCAATCGATATTATTTCAAGTATTTTTCAACGCCCGACGTTACGAGGATTTCACAGTACCTCCTAATCAGGATCCTGACCTATAGCCAATTAAATGTTTAGATTATTCTGTTAACAACAATTTCAGTCACTTATTATCAATTACGAATTTATCATTTAATTTTGTTATTTAAACAAGTAGGTATTGTAGGAGTGCATACAGTGAATATTTCGCATATTAAGTTACCTGTAAATTATACTTGGCAGACATTACCACCATCATTAAATATACCTATACATATAATAGATAGCTGCGTCCCGCGGTTTAATCCGCGTAAGTCCCGATCCCGTGGGAACCTACTCCCTAATAATGTAGCTTTCTATTGGTAAAATAATTTTTGAAATCGGTTCAGTGGTTTCGGAGATACCAACGTTATCTCTTTATAATATTGGTATATACTTCGATCATATATAAACTATAGATACACGGTCCCATACAAAATCGAAATCAAAAATCGGCACTACTTCAACGCTTACTTATACGGACATAGTACAGTTTAATGTAAACCTTAATCACTGGGCAATAAGGTTGTAAAACACTTATGCACGACTGACAGCGAAACAAGGCATATCGGTTGAAGTATGCCTTGTTTTGACGGCTCCATTTCTAGAGCGGCGACCGTGCATCTATAGTTTATATATGATCGAAGGGTATATATAACTACAAAAATATCACTTGCAATGCAAATCACTTGACACTGGGTTTTCAAAAGCCGTGAGAATGCATTTTAATGTATCCTATTCTACAAATATCATTTAAGAACAGGATATTAGCGCCCGCTATACGTCTGAAACGTTAAAACTTACTAGTTATTAGATAACTAGTTATAAAACTAAAAAAAAACAACATTTCAAATTCGGCTCAGCCGTTTCTGAGAAAAATCGACGGCCAGTCGACGAAGACGGACAATCGTCGGACGTCGACGGTAAAAAGCAATCTTTTCGCACAGTTTTGAATTGCCTTGTCAAATGTTGTTCTTTGTACGAATACATGTAAACAGACAGTCTTAGTTCTGCTGTTGGTCTTTGGGAGTTTTCATTGGCATTCGGTCAGCCAACGAATCCTGTTAAAAGAGCTTCAGGGCTTATACGAGTAAAACCAAGCCGCTTAATTTGTAATACCATATTATTTTTAATTCTCCGTTATGTCCGGTAAACAATTGTAACAATATCCCATGAGATTACAACTCCCGATTATAGTCAATATTAGTCATACATGAGAAGATATGAATGGGTAGCAATCACGCTCATTTCCTGTAAATCCGATGACGCTGGATACTGTGTTACGTGGTGGGTACGTGTGACCAAAATAAATACACGGTTAATACACTGTCTGGTTTCTTTGTGGATTTGGTCTCGATTATGTATGATAAAAAAATCTTGAGATATTGTTTCATAATCTATATACATTATACATGTAAAATTCCAAAAAAACTCACCAAGTCCAATGCTGTCGTTGTTATCAAATTTCATTTCTTGTAATATCTAGAAAATTGTTTCTAAAATTAGGTAGGTACTTAAAAAAATGAAAAACCTAAATTGTAAAATTCTATATATGAACCTGAATGACCTATATATCAACGTAGAGTCCAAACAGCTGGTCCTACAGACATGAAAATTAGAGAGTGTGTTCTATGTGGATCCAGTAAGAAAGAGGTTTTTGAAAAATTGCTCGGAATCGGGACTTACGTGGCTGGAACCGCTGGCTGGACACTCCTAGTCCAATTAGTCATACTCTACAGTTTTTAACTAAAAAAAGTTAAAAGAGATCGATAATTATATCGATCTCTTTTCAATTCAATTCCACTTATTTATTCAGAAATACAGGTGAGTATAATAACAGTGCAATGTGTGTTAGTACATTTGTCCAACTATATGTTTTTCCCATAGGGTGACTAAATGTTTCGTTTTAATTATCTATATGCTTATTACTTTTGGCATTATTTCAACGCTCAACGTTTTGAGACGTTTACAGGTCCCTTCTTCAGAATTGACAGACCAAAAAATGTCTCTAATTTTAATTGATATCGTCTCTGCCAAACATACACGCTATAAATGTCTAAAAGTAATACTAAATTGTCCATAAATGCACGAGTCTAGCAAAACAAACAAAAACATATTGAAACGGGTTCAAAATATAATAATGTCAAAATATTATAATAATTAAATACAAAATAAGTCTAGTATAAATCAGAAATTTGGTTAAAACAATATAACTTCTTATTATTTTAAGGTATATCATTAAGAAATGCTGCTATACAGAGAAACGTTTATGAATACGCATGTTGTATTTGATAAGTATAACATACCAGCATAGGAATTTCGTATTTAGTAACGTATTTACAAAACAATTAACAAATAGGTCAGTATAACCGTACATTCCATTATAGTTCATTGGAATTTTGTACGTTTTTCCTTGAAAGGATGGCGTGACAATCATAGTGGGCAGAAACAGCTGATAGGGTCAGGTAGAAGTTGGTTCGCTTTGTCACGAAATCGCTTTGAGCCCTTCAATAATAGTTAATTGTCACCCAAGAATTCAACGTACGAGGATACGTTGACCCTCTTTTTGATACTCTCACGGGATCGAGAATTTTGAGGTTGAACCCGCAAATAATCTATACTTATATTATAAAGCTGAAGAGTTTGTTTGTTTGAACGCGCTAATCTCAGGAACCGCTGGTCCGATTTGACCAATAGATAGCTACATTATCGAGGAGTAACATATACTACTTTTGATCCCGATATTCCCACGGGATCGGGACTTACGCGAGGGAAACCGCGGGACGCAGCTATGATTTCATATGCCGAACAGGCCAATATAGAGGAACTTATATTTATTGTTGACTTACCACCACCTGTACGTACACCATATTATGAGTGAATGATTGAATAAAATAAATAATCGTTTCTGCTCATTTGAAATTAAACTCATTTTTCGGTTGCGATCGCGTTGCTTTTATTGTTTTAGCATTTTTTAGTTCCCGACTTTCCGAGGACTTTATAGCGTCTCTTGGCCAAGAATCTACCCGTAAAAATAAGCAGTTCATGATATCATGAATCCATAAAAATGTTCACACCAAATCCGCTGGCGTTAGGTTAGAACACGCCCCAATAGTTTTATAACTTAAATACTAAAATTAGTGATGGGCCGACTAGTCGGCAAATTATCCCGACTAGTCGTCAACTAAAAATTATGCAATAAAACCAACATTTATTAAATTAGTAGTGAAAACCACGGTCCCTAAAATGTTTCAACTATGCTTCAGCCCTATTCTTTTTTTTTAGAAAACGGTTCAACCATTTTTTGAACGTTTGGCAAGGTTTCGCTAAAGCTTTTGAAGTGCGAATTCTTGCAAAGTTACCAATAATTGCCAATAATTGAGTGGTCATTTGGGAAAAAATATGTATGTCCGAATTATGACGATCTCCATTGCCGACTATTAGGCAATTTTAAAACCGACTAGTCGGCTAGTCTGCTAATCGGCAAAAGTCATAGTCGGCCCATCTCTACTAAAAATATAACCTTATAACCTAGCTGCAGGTACTCGTAAATCCACGACCTTGTATTTATAGCAATTCAATGTTTATTGACTTTCTTTCTTTACACTCTAGTCACTACACAACACTACATACACATGGTAACGCTCGTGTTGGATATTATACATAGCCTATAGAAACGCGAAGGAATGCCGGTGGATGGAATTCTAGTTTAATGATTTTAAGTAGGTACTCACGTTGAAGCTCTTTCTATTCTTGGCTCCCTTTTCTCTATACTTCGTCTTTTAATTTCTGACTACGATCTGACGTTTTAGTTTTTTGTATTTGACGTCTTTAGGAAGATGTGTCAAATCATAGTCTACAATTAATATGGGTGCAGATTTGTTATCGATCAGCTAAACTATCGGTCGATACAATTTTTTGGGTAGGCATTGTGATCTGCCATGGTTCAGAAAGGGTTTTTGAATTGCCATGGGTTCGGGATTCCATACGATTGATTTACATCGGATTTCGGAGGAAGTTCACACACAAACTAAACACTTCAAAAATTTGCTTCCAATGTTTCTCTACATTGGCATCGTGATTTACCTCCCAGCTGTTTTCACTGTCATTGCCGACAGTTCACCGCCCTACGTTTTATTATGGCTTCAACTGTATCATTACACTGTAAGTAGTAGATATTTAAGGTCGCAATAATGACCGACCCCCGTCATTGATACGGTCAAAAGTCTTGATTTATTTCGAATTATTTATTAACTTATAAATCGTCATATAAAACTCAATTGTCACATTATTTTCAAGGTTGAATAGTTTGTCTCTGAAACTCGTACATTATTGATATGTTCTTTAGCAGAGGCTCTTGATGACTTCGTGAGATACATTTTAGCACAATTTACGTAACCCGCACACACCCACAATGATATTGCTAATTTTAGTTTGCAATAATATTGGATAATATAATCTAACCTGTCGTGCTAGCGACATGACCCTCTCCCCCCCCCCCCAAACCCCCATCCTGTCGGTTCATGTGCCACACACCCTGTATATTTATTTTATTGACTAAACTAGCGACTCGCCACGGCTTCGCACGGTGCATATATTATACATATAAATCTTCCCATTTAATCACTCGTATCTAATAAAACCGCATCAAAATCTGTTGCGTAGTTTTAAGATCTAAGCATACACAGGTGACAGACAGCGGGAAACAACTTTGTTATATACTTTGTAGTGATATTATACAGGATTATTGACAATTAGTTAACGGCCAGTTAAGGGGTTGTTCTACACGTCTTGTTCGCCTAGACGTGTAGAACAACTTATGGAAATTAGATCATTTTTCCGTTCCTTCCACAATTACCTCATTTTTTCTAATAAAGTTTAGTATTTAAATGGAAACTGCCAAGTGACCAATACCTTTGAATTTATTGTCCAAACAACGTCATCGAATGAGTTCATCTAGTTTCCTAAGAGTACGCATAACTTAAAGTATTTCAGTACTTAGAAGAATATGTAAATGTTACCGTTTGCACATTACGTGGACAACAAAAACAAAATGCATTTTTAATTTCTACCTCTATAAATAAAAAGATACATTTTGACTAGGCTATAGGGATGGGCCGACTAGTCGTGAAAGCCGGCTATTCGGCACTTTTACACATTTAAGTCGACAAATAGTGCCGACTAAAAACTAACAGTTATGCAAAAAACCTATCCGTAAGTCTTAAAAATCCTTAATTTCTTAAGATTTCAGTAAATTAGTAAGACCCGGGAAAATGTAACTAATTTTTACTTCAATACTTACAATTCCGATCTAAGTCTAATCTATACTCAACCTCAAAACAATAAAGTATTATGTTGCCAATACTACTTGTACTATTTATGTATTCTGTGCCAATACATTACTCATTTGTGTCAGTTATTGTTTTATATTTACATTCGATGCAAAATTTAGATTTTTTTATGAATCATGCGTAGATAAGGTGTCGTTATCGTTGCTACATAATATTATATTTAATTAGGTTAACCCATGGGTTAACCTTCTTAAAATCAGATGCGATTTCGAACAAAAGTATGAGTAAGGCAAAAAGTTCTATGTATACCTCACATTACATGAAGGATTGACCTATATTATACGTATCAGATTACAAGTCGAGTTCTGCGGTTTTACCAGCGCAAGTGTTTTGGATAATTAATATCAATGTGCAATTCAACTATCTATATTCCAATAGTTTTATCCGTGCCGTGTAGCCCCAGCATAGAATAGGGTTACCCCATCTCTTCCCGTGGGTGTCGTAAAAGGCGACTAAGGGATCTGAGGGAGATTAGCAAACCTTAAGTTCTCCCCGCGCGGTGGCGGATAAACTGCTTGATCCCAGGATAACAGGATTGTTGTCAGGCAGGCGGCAGGCCGTAAAAAGATTGCCAAATCTGATTGCCTACTGCGTCACTCCAAATAAAAAAAAAACAATTTGGGGTTTAGCGGACCCCGGGCTCCCGAGAAGGATGCCACCGGGAACATCGCTCGGATTAGATATTCCAAGTTTTATCGCAATCGTTTTATTTGGAAATAACCCTCATTCACTATCTTCCGATAGTAGTATTTCTCGGGAGCCCGGGGTCCGCTAAAACTTCAAATTAGGATTTGTCGCCGGCACTGCAGAATTCATCATTAACCACACCTTCTGAAAATAGATTTATCAATGTTTCTACGGCCGGCCAGACCAAGCAGTTTACCCGACACCGCGCGGAAAGAACTCAAAGATTACTTTGAATAATGTCCCCAAATCCCTTATTCGCCTTATGACACCCACGGGAAGAGATGGGGTAACCCTTTCTATGCCAGAGCCACACGGTTTTAGTCCCGATCCAGCTTTTCTAGATAAAAAGTGACACAAGTAACTTCTGAGGATTTCCATTAAAAAAACAAACAAAAAAAACACAAAATAAAACAAAAACAACACATTTTTTTCTTTATTATAAGTAAGATATAGATAAAAGTAATGCATAACACTGAATCATACGTTTCGGTCTTCTGTGAAAATATACGCTGTAAATAAACTTATCGATTTGAGTAGTAATTTATCGCACGTCCTTCAATTTATTAAATTAGCGCGTTACAGTTAGAGGGTTTGTGAAAATAATCTAGAACGAAGGTTTTCGAGGTTAATTATGTAGATGTAAGTGCTACAGCGAGTGAAAAAGTGTACTCAAATATAGGTCAATTATTACGTAATTTTGAGAGAAAAGTCTATCCACTCTTTCTCCATACAAACGTAGTCTACTGTTTCCTTCCTGGATAAAGACATTAGAGTAAATATGTTTATGCCATGAAACCTCTATCTGTCATAATCATGCCCGCTAACCATCAACGCTAAGCCTCAACCGCTGATAGTAGAGAGCTGAATTTTGAAGAGTGTTCTTTGTATGAAATAGGCATCCAAAAGAAAATTTTTGAAAATTCCTACGGAACTTACGTAGGTGAAACCGCGGGACTGAACTCGTTATAATATATAATGTTTTTAGAGTCCCGTTTTACTCTTGAATACGGAACCCTAAAAACAACGACTTTCGAATATGTTGAGGTTATGTTTGACTACAAAAACCAACCTTAATAAAAAGTCAACCTGATTTCCGGACACATCGTTGCTTAACCTAGCTTCTATTCCCTGAAATTTCATACATTTTAGATGCCTCATGAATACCTATCAATAACGTTCCATCACTTACCTGCCATCTTTACTCATTAATAATAACTAAATCGATGATTTTATAAGGTCACGGTGTCTATCCATCATAATATGGGTTTACCTTTCTAACTTATAAGGCGTAATATTTGGTAGATTATTATTAATGTATAAGATAAACCGGGTATGTGATAATGGTCCGTCCAACATGTTATTTCGTTTTGACAGCTCACCTTTATGTAAACGACTAGCTGCGTCCTGCGGTTTCAACCGCGTAAGTCCCGATTCCGTGGAAATATCGGAATCAAAGGTAACCCTTGTCACTCCTCGATCTTCCTCCTCCTAGCTTTCTATTGGTGAAAGAATTTAAAAAATCGGTCCAGTAGTTTCGGCGCCTATTCGTTACAAACAAACAAACAAATAAATCTTTCCTCTTTATAATATTAGTACCTATAGATATAACTTCTAACTAGCTTATGGATTTACTAAATTAAATTATATTTCTTAGAAAGAAATACAATTTCTGATTGACGTCTAAATAGTGGGAATATTGACTGATAGTGATTGATAACTTTGATAAGTGAGCACAAAAAAGAGCACAAATTGCCCTATTTTTCGTTGCACTTAGTACAGAGAGACTGCAATATATTTATATACTAGCAGTGCCCGCGACTTCGTCCGCCAAATTTTTTTGAAAATATAACATAGCCTTCCTCAATAAATGGACTATCCAACACTTAAACAATTTTTCAAATCGGACCAGCCGTTTCTGAGATTGCGCGTTCAAACAAACAAACTCTTCAGCTTTAATAATAAGACTAGCTGCGTCCCGCGGTTTCACCCGCTTAAGTCCCGATCCCGTGGGAATATCGGCATTAAAAGTAGCCTATAGCCTTCTTCAATAAATGGACTATCCAACACTGAAGACTTTTTCAAATCGGACCAGCGGTTCCTGAGATTAGCGCGTTCAAACAAACAAACAAAACAACAAACTCTTCCGCTTTATAATAGTAATTTTACAAATCGGACCAGTGGTTCCTGAGATTAGCGCGTTCGAACAAACAAACAAACAAAAAAACAAACTCTTCCGCTTTATAATAGTAATAGATAGATTAAAATTGACAGCCGGCCTGTGTACCGTTTGGACAGAATAAGGATATAATATAAAATATTATTTTGTACATAATGTATTTAAAAGTCAGGCGCACATGTAAGCCTAAGTATTCAATAAATATGCTAAGTCTAGTAATCAAATGAAGCGCTACCAAATCAAGTGTGATTGAAGCGATCATATTACGTGATATGCGCTATTAACATCGCTCCTACGGTGTAGGAACTCTAGGAACACATCGTGAGGAATCCCACGGCTTAGTTAGCTCCAGACGTGCTGTGTAGCCCTGGCAGTGATCCGTGTAGCCCCGGCTTAGAATTGGGTTACCCATATCTTCCCGTGCGTGGGTGTCGTAAAAAGCGACTAAGGGATCTGAGTGAGACTATAGCAAACCTTAAGTTCACCCCACGCGGTGGCGGATAGACTGCTAGATCCCTAGGTAGTGGATAAATTGCTTGGTTGGTATCAGGCAGGCGACTGGCCGTAAAAAGATTGCCAAATCTATTTGCAGAAGGTATGGAGTGATGACTCACCTACTGCGCCGACCCTCAATAGAAAAAAAACTATTTTGGGGATGCAACCGGGAATATCGAAGTTAGCTCCAGACGTATTAACCTGTCCTTTCCCCTGGCCATGGCTGACTAGGTTGGGAGGCTAGGTGGTGCTAGGCAAGCCTACTCTTAACTAATAATGTGTCGGACCAAAAGCTGAATGATGGCATAGACATATTTCTTATTGGTACCTATATCCAGGGAACATGTATCGAGGTCTAATGAACCTAATAGTCGTTAGTAAAACTCTCACGATATTGTAGATATATAGGAAGTTGTAAACGTACAACGTTATGACGTCATAGGCAAGGTAAGACGGTCAAAGATTCATTGTTTTAGGATAAAGGGAATTAGCACCACAAAGCCTCTACTTACGTAAACTGTAAACCTAGGCTTTTGTATTTTTGCGTTTAGAAGCGCATTAAACTGGCTAATTGGTTATTTATTTAATAAATAAATTAAAAATTAAATTAAAATTTATTACCGGCTAGTTAAGGGGACAGTCTACCTACTCTTTTCTCCATACAAACTTTACAAACGTAGTCGACTGTTTCCGATGTTTCCGAACGATTTTATATCTATTCTAATTAGAAAATGAAAAAAGTCAAAATGTAGGGTCATGGCTGATATGGGACTCATTTATCTTTAGTCTTTATCAATCAGTCTTTATCCAGGGAGGAAACAGTCGACTACATTTTATGAAGAAAGAGTAGGTAGACTGTCCTCTTAATTAAGGGGTTTTTCTACACGTGAGTAAATTTTATAGAAAGGTAGATTTTCCAAAGACGTTAAAACATTTAAATTAAATTCTGACAAATTTTCAATAACCCTGTATGTATGGTAGGAAACTTATCTGGCAGTCAAACATAAACACAAAAACAAACAATACCTAATAATAACTATTAGTGTTTCGACTAATTGCAGAAAGCAGTGAAAAATTCCTGTGGATTTATCGTCATTTGTACTACTAGCTAGGTCCTGCGGTTTCACCCGCGCGTCTCCTGATCCCGTGAGAATTTCTAAAAACCCTTACTTACGACACGAAACGTCAAATTTGAAGGCGCCATTCAATTTTGACGTTTCGTGTCGGGCCGCTGCAGTGCCGAAGCGGTCCGTTTTCGTATGGGTTCGTTCCGTTTCCCCCCAATTCCGTTTCCCCCTGTTTCGATTCCCCCCGAAAAATATTTATTATAGGTACCTATTTATTTTGGTGATTTGTATAGTCACCAGTTAAAGTTCGAAGAGTGTCAACTGGTCAAGTCCTTTTTTTTAATACAACAAAAGACGATAGAAACGAAAACAAAAGACGATCGTTACGAAAACAAAAGACGATCGAAATGGAAACAAAAGACGATCGAAACGAAAACAAAAGACGATCGAAATGGAAACAAAAGACGTTGGAATTGAAAAGAAAAGACGATCGAAATGGAAACAAAAGACAATCGAAACTTAAAAAAGATAATCAGAGTAAAAACAATTTTTGACAGACAGATCTTATAGGGGGTATATTATATTAACTTATATTTGGGTTTAAAACCACAAATAATTTGTTTAAAGACATTTGACAAATTATAGAATGAACATCGTAAAAAATATAATTATTGTGTATTGACAACCTATTTAGATGTTTTAGGGTTCCGTACCCAAAGTGTGAAAACGAAACCCTATTACTGAGACTTCGCTGTCTGTCTGTCTGTCTGTCCGTCTGTCCGTCTGTCACCAGGCAGTATCTCACGAACCGTAATAGCTAGGCGGTTGAAATTTTCACAGAAGATGTATTTCGGTAGTCGCTACAAAAACAAATACTAAAAACAAAATGAAACAAAATTTTAAGAGGGGCTCCCATACAACAAACTTGTTTCAAAAACAACAAGGAGTTTTATTACAATGTGAGGTTTATTTATTTTCCATTTCGATCGTCTTTTGTTTTCGTTTCGATCGTCTTTTGTTTTCGTTTCGATCGTCTTTTGTTTCCATTTCGATCGTCTTTTGTTTCCATTTCGATCGTCTTTTTTTCCATTTCGATCGTCTTTTTTCCCATTTCGATCGTCTTTTGTTTCCACTCTGATCGTCTTTTGTTTCCATTTCGATCGTCTTTTGTTTTCATTTCGATCGTCTTTTGTTTTCGTTTCGATCGTCTTTTGTTTCCATTTCGATAGTCCATTTCGATCGTCTTTTAATTCCATTTCGATCGTCTTTTGTTTCCATTTTGATCGTCTTTTGTTTCCATTTCGATCGTCTTTTTTTCCATTTCGATCGTCTTTTTTTTCATTTCGATCGTCTTTTGTTTTTGTTTCGATTGTCTTTTGTTTTCGTTTCGATCGTCTTTTGTTTCTACTCCGATCGTCTTTTGTTGTATTAAAAAAAAGGACTTGACCAGTTGACACTCTTCGAACTTTAACTGTTGACTGTACAAATCACCAAAATACATAGGTACCTATAATAAATATTTTTCGGGGGGAATCGAAACAGGGGGAAACGGAATTGGGGGGAAACTGAACGAACCCTGTCGTATGGCGCACGGACGGTCATTTGTTTTCATACAAAGTGCACGGAGCGGCAACAGTGCGGCGGCGGTCCGAGAATGCTCGACGACAGGACGGCAAAGTCACAAGCACCATGTGTTCATTTCGCACCATGAATCCATGGCTTGACTGCTGTCAAATGAATTAAAACACCACTAGCATACAAACGCACGGCAGTCAGATACGCTTTCAATTTAGGCGTTGTGAATCGGACTGCTACCGTACTGCAGCGGCGGCACGGCAGCCGGTTATGCCAGCGGCATGGTAAACGTTCGACAGCGGACCGACACGAAATGTCTAAATTGAAAGCACCCTTATCGGATTCCTACATCAGATAAGGAACACACTTGAAATTCTCTCTTCAGCTCTCTATTATCAGCGGTTTAGGCTGTGCGTTAATCAGGACAAAGTATTTTATTATAGATATATTATTTGAATTCAACAAGACTTAACGGCCTTAAAACTCATAGCTATAAATATAAATTTCAAAGGCCTGTCTGATTGATTGACTTTAGGACTGATCTCCATATCAACACAGAGCCCACTAGGTAGGTGGCCATTAAGAAAAGGTTTTTAGAAAATGCCTCGGGACTCTGCTAGTAAATAAAAAAACAATATCATTGTGGTATCAGTACATCATCAAATTAAAAGTGAAGCGAATAATAAGAACTAATAAGCAGTTTTATCGAAATGATTGCGTAACGAAACTCAAATCAACTAGCCTCAAATATATTTATAGAGCACGCAATGGCAATTTATTGTATAACAAGCACAGAATAGACAAAAAACTAATGTAGTGAAAGTATATGTGTGTAAAATTAAAACAACTAATAGCTTAGTTACGTGTTTTAGATGAATTAAAACATAGATTTGGTAACCTTCTCTTCTTGCAATTAAAGTAATAAAATGGTCGTTACTATTTATGAGAAGTGGGTAAATCTATACTCTATATTATAAAGAGGAAAGATTTGTATTTGTGTGTGTATGTATATAAGTATGTGTGTATGTGTGTCTGTATGTTTGTAATAAATAAACTCAAAAAATACTGAACCGATTTCAAAAATTCTTTCACCGTTAGAAAGCTGAGTAACATAGGCTACTTTTGATTCCGATATTCCCACGGAATCGGGACTTACGCAGGTGAAATCGCGGGATGCAACTAGTAAATATAAAAAAATATAGATTATTTCTGCTTCTGATAATTTGTGTGGCAAAAAAATCACTCTCTTGAGCTCCTCCGTGCTTCGGAAGGCATGTTAAGCAGTTGGTCCTTGGTTGTTATTCTGATGGCATTTGTTAGGTCGAGTTAGAGGCCTTAGGCGACCTGAAAACTCTAACACTAGGTGAGCCCCACCACGAAAAGGAGAATATTAGCTTCTTTGAATAAAACACGTAGATGAATATCTACAATTAACTTAAATAACATGAAAAATTCACTAAACTAAATAATAAAAAACAACAAAATACATCAATTACTGTGAAAATTACAACTGTCCAGCTATCATTCATGCATGAGATACAGCCTAGTGACAGACACACAAACAGTTTAGTCTTAGTAAAAAGGGTTCCGCCGCTTTAACCTTTGAGTACGGAACCCTAAAAAAAAAAACGAAGTGTTTTTTTATGTCTAAATAGTAGTCGGTGCTACCACAGTTTACCAAATAGTCGGTGCGGCTCTCTTAGTACCTACTTCTCCGTACACTTTATAAGCAGACAATTAAACACGTACACAAATCGCGTGTTTTATTTTAATGAGTATTTTATGTAGTCTAAGGAAGTCCCAGACTAGACGTATTAATACTTACAAACTTTATGTTTTGTTTTATTTTTTACATACATTTTTACTTTAAATTTATTTTATACCTTACATAATGCTATAATGGAGGAGTGGAGAGAAGGGAGGGAGGCCTTTGCCCTGTAGTCGGACAAAATAGGCTAAAAATAAAATAAAATAAAAAGTTAATGTTCCTCCTCATTACGCTAAATACGATTCCCGCTATTTGACAAGTAACTCTCCATACAAATATAAAAACCTCTTTTCTTAGTGAAAAAGACCTTATCTGATTTCGGTGGCAAAAAACGGAACTTGCCCAAAACACTTAAAACTTAAAAGAAATGCCTGGTTTTAGTGTTCTTTGAAATCATTAGACTTAAAAAAAACCCGGCCAAGTGCGAAACTCGCACACGAAGGGTTCCGTACCACTGTCACAATTGGGTATGGAACCCTAAAATGGTTTACAACAACTTTGATTCAAAGAAAATCTGAAACTTGTAAGAAACTCTTTGGACAGTGAAGGCAGACTAGTATATTTGACAGATAGGGCAGCCATTTTGAATTCCATGACCAACTCGATTTAACTTGACCAATCAGAAGCGACCTCAACTACGCGACTAGAATTCCCTTGTAGTTTTTGAAACACGTTTGTTGTATGGGAGCCCCTTTTAAATAATTGCTTTGTTTTGTTTTTAGTATTTGTTGTTGTAGCGGCAACCGAAATACATCTTCTGTGAAAATTTCAACCTTCTAGCTATTACGGTTCATGAGATACAGCCTGGTGACAGACGGACAGACGGACGGACGGACGGACGGACGGACAGACGGACGGACGGACGGACGGACGGACGGACGGACGGACGGACAGACAGACAGACAGACAGCGAAGTCTCAGTAATAGGGTCCCGTTTTTACCTTTAGGTACGGAACCCTAAAAAATACCGGAATCTGTTAATGTTTATAAAGGCTGGAAAAAAACGAACTTTTTACCCTCGTCGTATAGAGAAGTACGCTTCGAATCGTCCATCAAATAGTCCTCGACTAGCTCATCAAATAGTTCTCTTAGGACGTGTTTTTGGCGGGGTCTACTGTGCAGTCATCTTAAACGGGTCCTACTGTTCTTGCCAAAAGCACAGCCAATCTAAACTTATATTATAAAGAAGTAACGTTGGTAACATTTATGTATGTAAGATCTAAAACCATTGGACCGATTTCAAAAATTCTTTCACCAATAGAAAGCTACATTATCGAGGAGTAACATAGGCTTCATTTGATCCCGATATTCCCACGGCTTCGAGATATACGCGGGTTAAATCGCGGGAATCTGCTTAGTACATAAAGCGAGAGTAAACGTCGCGTATGTATATCAAACACATGTAGAAAGGACATCTATAATAGTTATTTAAAGCTATTTCCTGAAAAACATAACCATGAAATGAAGAAAACCCGCAATAGTCCACGGATAAAATAAATATAGGCGAGACATTTCCAAATATAAAAACTTCTGTTGCTAGGGAAGACAGAAAACGTCATGATAATAAAATTTTATAGGTACAGCCACGGCGAAAAGTTGTACTTTTGTATTAAACCCAAATATTAACTGCGAAACTATGAGAAACCATGAAAGTATGTTGTAGCGCGAATCCCGCCGCACCAATGTCTTTTTTTCTACAAAAAAGTTATCATCAGTTATTATCATCCGAGCAATGTTCCCGGTTGCATCCCTGTCGAGAGCCCGGGGTCCGCTTTCCTACTTTTACGTCTCCACATCGCACGATCTTCGGCAATTACAGGAATATCTCTGCAAAAAAGTTATGAGCGCTAAGAACATTGCTCAAGTTAAGATGAAGGAGATCATCGCGAGGAAACCCACGGCTTAGTTAGCTGACGTATTGACCTCTTCTTTCCTTTGGGCGTACCTGACTAGGCTGGAAGGATGACTATCTAAAATAAGATGCAAAGGCCAAAAATGACAACTAGTGTAACACGAGAGTTCTTTTTGAAAGTTCCGTATCTCAAAAGGCAAAAGCAGGAACCCTTATAATTTTGTTTAAAGTTGTTTCATGTAAATCGCACTAAATTTTATTCATTGTAATTTTGACGGTGATTGTACTAAACGTAGAAGCTTACCATCCATGGTATAGTAGCGTGAAGGGAGCGGCAGCATGACGTCACCAAAGCCCATGGTCAGCTCATTTCCACGGGGTGTGTCGGGTCTACCCTTCTAACCAAATCCCCGAATGCCATACCACGTTATGCTGGCAATGTTTAGCTATTTTAATGAAGCACGCCATTTCTGAAATGTCGATTGTGCTATTTATTATTATGTTTGGTCAGGAAACATTTTTGTTATATTGTGTAATGTGAAGTTATTGTTGTTGTCGAGTTGTTCCTTTCGCTGACCCATTCGTTATTTGTTGAAATTGTTGAGTCCGAATCAACGATTAAAGTCGATTAGGGTAAAAGCAGAGGCAATTGATTTCACACTGCACAAGCAAACCAAATTCTTTATAATATAAAATACTAGCAGAGTCCCGCGGTTTCACCCGCGTAAGTCCTGATCCCATTGGAATACCGGGATCAAAAGTAGCCTATGTTACTCCTCGATAATTAGCTTAACAATGGTGAATTAATTATTGAAATCAGGCCAGTAGTTTCGAAGATTAACCCCAATATACATACAAACATACACGTTACCAACGTTACCTCTTTATACCTAATCTTCTTCTTCTAATATATAAAATTTCCATGTCACAGTGTTAGTTACCGTACTCCTCCGAAACGGCTTGACCGATTTTTATGAGATTTTGTATACGTATTCAGTAGGTCTGAGAATCGGCTACTATCTATAATTTATAAGGCAAAACAACGTTTGCCGGGTCAGCTAGTATTAGTATAGATTTGTTGTAAGAACCTTCTACTTAGTAATAACAATGCTTGTGAATTCTATAATAAAACAAGAGAATAATGTCATAAATTAATTAAATATAGTAGGTATACATATATATATGATCTCGCGGCAAAATTAATGTCGCTTGTCAATCCTGAGGATTCAATGTTTCTGAAATTATCTCCAACAGTCATTTATCCAAACTTCCCCTGTTTATATAGGTACTTGTATTAGAGAAGGTAAAGTATATAAGTACCTTATAACTAGATACAACTTATGTCATACTAGCTTTCTGCGGTCTCACCGGTATAAGGTCCAATTACTTTAGAATCTCGTACTTACGCGTTATTCCAGGTCGATTTTCCAGGCGATACATGATAATTATCGGTCCTTGGTTGCATACAAATGAACGAAATTGCATGAAAAAACTATGAGCTGAAGATGCTTACGAGAGATCATAGTTCAAAGCATCATGCTGATGCTTTGAAGATGTAGTGCAAAGTCGTAGTGCTTTGGTGAAAAATGTACTTACCTACATTATTTCATCAAAACACTAAAAAGAGAAGTAAAGAATAACCTTAGTAAATAGTTTTATACTAAGTGTGAATTAAAATATTGACTTACTTATTATAACACAGTTAAACTAATAGTTGGTGCTATTATGTATCTGTGTTTAAAATACGCATAGATTCACATGAGATAATTGTGTAAAATTTTATTTGACACGTACCTAACAGTAACATAAAAACAGTTGTTTTGTGGCTTATTTTCACCTTTAAAATTATCTCTAAAATATTTACAAAGTTAATTTTTACTGCAACAATTTCACTTCATCATCTTATCTCCCGCTATCAATTTTCCGTGACAATAATAAACTCATGTTTTACCCATCCGCGTCATGAACAAATATGTATTTTGTTAAATAGTCTTGTGTAGGTACTATATAAATAACTAATATGAACTAGATTTACACAAGGTCTGTTTTTCTTAGACCTTCACATGTTCCAAGTAGGTTTATACTAAAAAATAAATACCAAATATTTGTTGTTCAGGTATAAATATTAGATCTAAGTAGGTACTTACTTAGATTTAACTTAAGTATAAATATAATTGTATGTACTACATTACTGTATGCTCGAAACGAGTACATTATGCACTTACATAGTACATATTTAAGACAACATTTTGCTATTTTTCAAGTCATTTAATTTTTAATTCATGGAACCTGATGGAAACGGCACTAACCGAAACCCGATCGGGTTTCAGGACAGCTCAAAATGATAAACCATTAGTAAACATATTAAAATCCGTTGAATAATATAAGACGACTGGTTTTTTTGAAGAAATGCTTTCCAAGTAGGCACCTATGTGGCGCAATTGGCTAGCGTAGTACACGGAATTTAAAGGTTGCAGGTTCAAATCTTGTCGGGTGCAGATTTTTGGAAAGCATTTTTTTCAAAAAAATCAGTCTACACTTTAATTTAACAGGAAACACTTTAATTTTTTTAGGAGGAGTCTGATAAACAGACAGACGAGGAAAACTACTTTGTTTTACATAATTTTATCTTTCTATCTTTGCTTGTGCTCGTACTCTACACAATGTATGTATGTATATGTTTAGTTTTATCTAACAGGTGTGCCATATTCTATTAGCATTCTTTCTCGATATTTTATCGGCAACGTTGTTTTATCTATACTAATATTATAAAGCGGAAGAGTTTGTTTGTTTGTTTGAACGCGCTAATCTCAGGAACCACTGGTCCGATTTGAAAAATTCTTTCGGTGTTAGATAGTCCATTTATTGAGGATGGCTATAGGCTATATTATATTCTAAAAAAAAATAGGGATCCTTACTAAAAGTTCAATAATGTAACACAAGGTGTGAAAAAAATGACCAAAAAATTCCTTACGGGGCGCGTGCGCTGCGAAAACTATTGGATATAGAACAAAACTATGTACTACAACTTTGTAGAACATGTAATTGTCTACAACAAAATACATCGCGACACCATATGTCTAACTATTGTAGTTATCTCACAATAAGTGTTTTTGTAATTTTTGTAAATAATTAAAATGCCGTCGCTTTAATAACCTTTTATTTTGTACCTTGGTATTAATCCTTATCAAAATAAATTACTTTATATTCAAGACGAATTCAATACCTTTCTAGGACCTTTTGAATTATTTAATTCGGACATTTCATTCAAAAGATATCGCGTTATTAAAAATGTAAGTATGTTGCAACCAAATAAGTATTAAGTATTGCGCGCGCACGTATGAGCGCGGTCGGCTCCTTGCAAAGCGGTTGTGCTCAGCGATACTTTTTAATACTTTTTTTTTAGGGTTCCGTACCCAAAGGGTAAAAACGAAACCCTATTACTGAGTCTTCGCTGTCTGTCTGTCTGTCTGTCTGTCTGTCCCTCTGTCCGTCTGTCCGTCTGTCACCAGGCTGTATCTCATGAACCGTTATAGCTAGACGTCGACTAAGGGATCCGAGGGAGATTAGCTAACCTTAAGTACTCCCCGCGCGGTGGCGGATAAACTGCTTGATCCCTAAGAGGGTTGGTGTCAGGCAGGCGGCCGGCCGTAAAAACATTGCCAAATCTAATTGCAGCAGGTATGGTCAATGATGACTAACCGTCTGCGCCGACCCCAAATAACAAAAAAACAATTTGGGGTTTATCGGAACCCGGGCTCCCGAGAGGGATGCAACCGGGAACATCGCTCAGATGAGAAGAAATAAATAAACAAATCCTGAAAGTCACTTTTCTACGCGGACGAAGTCGCGGGCACTGCTATCTAGGTATATTTCGTCATTCATTGCACCATTGCAAACTATTCTATTATCATCTTGTCAGCAATCTGCTACTGATTATGACATAATCCACTTGAACTAAATCGAATTACTTTTATTGACAACTGGCAGTCCCAATCTCTTGGGAAAATCAGGATTAAAAGTAGCCTATGTGTTATTCCAAGTCTTTAGCTATCTACGAACTTAGTGTCTTTGCAATTAGCGGCTCGATTCTCGTAAATAATTACATACCAGTTCGATGACAGAGACAGTGAGGAACGATAACAGACGCAGTGCAGACGCAACGCAGACACAACACTACAAAGAAAACTCAAAATATATTCTCATTGTATTCGTATGGTAGTTGAAAGTAAATTTTGAGTTTCCTTTGTAATTTTGTTGTGTCTGCGTCGCGTCTTCACTGCGTTTGTCATCGATCTGCACTGTCTCTGTCATCGAACTGGTTTTTGCGTAAAGGAGCAACAAACACAAACGCATACATACACTTTCTCATATCTTCAACTTTATAATATTAGCAGGATATAACCTAAGTTTCTTTATTAGAAATACGTGATGATAACGCCCTTTGTCTATTTACCAAGCTTCGACTGTTCATTAAACAGCAGTTAAATTTGTTGATCAATTTGGTAAACCAATATAGGTAGTAAATGTTAGCAGTTTGATTTGAACCGAGCGCGAGGTCGACGTAAGTCTATTGTAATCTGTAAATAGGTCAGAGTAGAACAAACAGCCCGTGCAGGAGTGTCGGTTTGGTTAATAAACAAAGGGATTGAATTTACAACTTAAGAGCGGACTTTAAGACAACTTTCACATAAAAAATACATTTTATTTTAATTTAATTTAAGTGCGCTATTAACATCGCTCTTACGGTGAAGGAAAACATCGTGAGGAAACCTACGGCTTAAAGTCACGCAAAAAAGCCCAATTATAGGGCTAGTTGCGGAAACACACAGTAAAAGTATAGTGAAAGTAAAATATTGTTCCCAAAATAAACGTTAATTCCTTCATTCACTGTCAGGTCTATAGTCTACCAAATTCCAAAGTCTTTGATAATAAACCTTTGTTTCCAAAACGATCCTCGGTAGGTTTCTATAGTTAATGTTCCACTGACATTCGTGTAGCTCTAATTTAGTTCGGAAATTGACGTGCCCTTATAATGACGATGGAACTAAAGATAATATGCGTTCCAACTACCATTAGTAGCTATAAATAAATATCAAACTATTGTCTATTCTTGCTGTAACTTTAAATTTACTTTCCTTGCTTGATTTAAAACGTATAGAGTAGAGGAATTAGTAACATTTTGTTTGTACAGCTGCAAGTTATAGCTTCATTTTGAGTCTATTTTTTGCAATTGTAATGATGTTGAAAATAAATTTTGGTAAATTTTTATACGGGAATCGGGGCCCAGGTTGCAACTTTCAAGCGACGAGCTGTGTCCCTCACCTCGGATGCTCGTTTCATTTTTACGATAGACGTAACAATATTGTCAGCGCTGCAGCTGCTTATATTTATTTCGCGTAAAAGTATCATGGAATTTGTTTAAGACACCTCTAGTATGAATGTTTTAGTTGGTATACAGTTTTGTTATCGACTGTATAATAAGTAGCTAGGGGCAATAACTTTGTAGATGTTTCCCCTTATCTGTTCAAAGTTTAGTACTAAATGTCTGGTTTAGTATAAAGACTAATAGTGGCGTTTGCTTTGTTGTATAATGTTGGTTTTAACAAATTTTACCATAATGTAGTTTTGGTTTGATTGATTTAGATTTGAAATTAAATACATTTTTCGGTTTGAATCGCGTGGTGTTTTTTACTTTTATCATTGTTACAACACTCAACGTTTCGAGACCTTTCCAGGTCCCTTATTCAGGATTGACTGCCGAAAAATGTCTATAATTTCAATATAACATCGCGAAAACAGAGGAACAATCTATGATTTAGATTCTTCTGTTTCCGAGATGTTCATTTCAGTCTACCCCTGAGAAAGAGATCTGTAAAGATCCCGAAACGTAGGGCATTGTGAAAATGGTAAAAACAATCCAAGCAACGCGTTTAATTTAAACCGAAAAGAATTAGTTTCTTTTGACTGATTTCTCTGTTTTTGTAGCTTCTGTGCGTTTGACGAGAATTTTATAAAAAAAAGTTTATAAGTACAAGGAGAAGTTTTATTTGAAACGAGACAGAATTTTGTCTTAAACCCCAGAAACCTATTTGCTGAACCACGCCGGATACTTAAAGGCGGCATCACGAAGTTTTTCTAATTGGCTTAGTAAAATGACTCGGATATCGGCACCGTATGATAGGTTCTTTATGAGCACAAACAACACACGAGGCCTCGTGAGGTACCAAATAGACACAATACTGCTTTAGTGACGTAATGATCACGTCATCCCGTCAAACCCCTAACCATCGCCCCTAACCTTTACCAAAACCTAATTTAATAAAACAGTCTCTTTTCCGGATTCTTTCTGATTACTATTGGCTGTGGTTTATTCTTCGTTTACACAGTGTTACGTTACGTATTATTTTTGTGTCGGTTTACTTGTAGAATTTTCTAAATACTTTAACCTTTTATAGCTCGCCTATTCTAAATGATTAATGATAATGTGAAAAGGTGCCCATTTCCGACCTATACTAATAAATCAGTCGTAAAAGCAGCCGTTGGATTCGCCTAACCGCCTGACTGGTATTGTATTAACTGTTATTGTGGTACTTAGCGAGCTATCATTACCGGCCTAACTAACTAGCCCCAATTAGCTATAGTCTAGTCTAGCTAGACCATCAATAAAGTACGATATTTATCGGGAGTATTTTATTTAAATATAGAGTTACGAACTTTATGTGGATGTGTCAAAAATATCATCTATAAAGTTCTTTAATCCGGGCTAGGTAGTTAGTCCAATGACGACGATCGGCCGTAGTCAAACGACTTTGAAATTCGGAAAATCTCTTAGAAGTAGCAGACATTTAATTACGAGCTGTACTCTTGATACTTGTTTATGAAACAACGAATAATACTCCGGCTTGAATTTTCCTAATTGTACTTGAATTTAACATAATTCGTGCTACCAATTGTGTATGCGCGGGTAGTGCCAATGGTGACAAAATGGTGAACGCAATCGTCGAAAATTTCTCAAGTTGTCCTTGCCTGCTCGACAAAGTAGGTCGTGTAAGGACGGAATAATGGATTAGAAATTGTGTTACTTCTTGTATTGTAATGTTTACGTATTAAAAAGGGCTATTGTTAAACTATGCCAATATTTTTTTTTTATTTTTGCTTGTAATTCCTTAACTTGACTTCACCGCACCTGATGAGAAGCAACGTTGTGTGCTTGCAAGATGTTTAATGGTTTAAACAAAATCGGCTTTGTTAAATACTCTATAGAAATGATCAACTATGCATTAGCCAGAGTTACTATGTTTAATCCTAGATTGAAACAAAATTTTGACACTTATGGCATGTCAAAGATGTATGTAGAAGAAATAGGTATGTAATTGTTAACATCATAGTTATACCAACTGGGTACCCTGGGAGTTAACATTTTTTAACCCGGCGTGGATACCTACGTACAAGCAGACTCCATAATTTCATACTCAGTTCTTAGAAATATATAATTAAATTATTATGAACTTCTTTTTCTGAACATTTGATACAAAACACACAATAATCGACCATAGACTATAGACCTTAAGATGAATATGCAAATATATAGCCAACCGTAAAATTTAAAAGTACAAATTCTTTTATCCTTTAGTCGCCTCGCGACCAAGACTATTGTAACAAAGTTGGAACGTCGGGGTAAGAAAATCTATATAGGTGTTCTTCAAAATCCGACAGGATTTTTGAAAAATCCCACGGGATCGGGACTTATTCGGTTTATAAATAATAAGACGCGATTAAGACCGGCTAAAATGTAACTATATGTCCTTTATGGTTTGTTCCAGGAGGGTCCTCATTCCACTCTGCCAGACGACGAGTTCTACGATGCAGTTGAAACAGGGTTCGACAAGATGGAGGAAGAGCGGTGCGCGCGCGTCGCTCCGCCCACAGTCGACACGAGAGACCAGGTGGAGCTCCCGCCGCCGGCTGTCGACAACCGGCTCACTGTCCACACCTTATGGTCTGAGGTAAACCAATCAATACATTTCTTCTTGAGACGTAGACATAGACGAACTATTTTGCATCGATTAAGAACTAGACGAACTATTTTGACTTAGACGAAGCAAGTCAAAATGCCATAAATACATAATTTAGGTAGATTTTTTTATTTAAAATTGTCTGATTAACAACAATAGGATGGAGAATTTTACCCCATACATATAAATAGGCCTTTTTTATAAAAATATATAGTGAAGTTGAAAACAGACAATCTTTGCAATATATGACTAGACGAACTCTTTTGCATTGGGGCTCGTAATAACGCCGTTTGGCATACTGAATGCCTTAAGGCTTAGACCATAGAACTGGGCTGGTCTCTATTAGAGACTAGAAGGAGAAAGGTCGCCTGATAGTGATGACATTTCAAACTCGTCTCTGACGGACGAGTCTTACAAGTAGTTCTAAAAATTAATATGGACGGAAATCGTGTACCTTAGTTTAAATAAAAAGTGTGAGCTTCATCAGTTCCAAAGTCAAACTGTTCGGGAAATGACTTACTCACCTTTAAAATAGATGGCTCAAAATTCGAACGTCGTTGTTAGAATACCCACCATCTTGGTAATCTAAAACCTTAGACATTACCTTGGACAAGGTTATTTAGAGGTAGACCTTGCTCTACCTACAGTGTGAAACGTTATAGGCTAACAACTTTTGGGGGTGCGTTCGTATTGCTCGTTAGATTTATGTCTTTAACTTATTGTCTGTAATTCCAGATAGATAGGATATCAACGGAACAGATACAAGCAGCGTTCGAAGGTGTCGGCGGTGAAATAGGATGGCAACTATTCGCGGAGGATGGAGATATGAGAATGTACAGGAGGTGAGACAGGTGTTTTATATTAGTAAAGATAACAATGTTTTATCACATTTGCCTTGAAACGTTAGATGCGTTTACAAACAAATTTTAAAACCAAACTATTTATGAATTCTAAAAAATGACGATTAAACATTTTAACATTGTTTAATTTTCCCGGGTCTTAATCGCGTATTATTATTTAGTTTCTTACCTCGACGTGGTCGCGAGGGGTGCGGGGGCGAGTGTCCCCTCGCAACCAAGACCATTGTAACTTGGCTGAAACGTCGAGGTATGCAAATGAATACACGTAATAATCTACTTTTGATCCCGATATTCGTACGGGATCGGGACTTACGCGAGTGAAACCGCGGGACGCTTCTATATTTAATGGTTTTGTAATGTGTTTGCAGAGAAATGGAAGTAGACGGTATGGTAATGGACCCGCTGAAGGCGATCCACAAAGTCCGCGGAGTTTCCGCGCGTGAAATGTGCCATTACTTTTTCAATCCACGCTACAGATACGAATGGGAAAGTGAGTATCTTTTTACTAGTTTTTTTTATAAACCATAGTTTTTTTATGCTGTTTTTTTTTTTTTAATTTTAGGTATATGATCCGAAAGCCGTGTGGGAGCCCTAATAGAGCCAGCCTTTGACATTTATATAGTCTAGCTAGACTAGCTAGCGAGACTCTAGCTACATGATATGATGTAGATATAATTTTCTAGCTAGAAGATGTAAACCTATTTTTTCTTAATTCCAGCAACACTAGAAACAATGACGATAGTAGAAGAGGTATCATCAGACGCGATGGTGTTCCACCAGACGTTCAAGCGGGTGTGGCCGGCGTCACAGCGCGACGCTCTGTTCTGGTCCCACGTGAGAGCCGCGGAGGACTGCACGTATGCGGTCACCAACCATTCCACCACCAACGTCGACTACCCGGTGAGTTGACGTTAGAGCCGCGGAGGACTGCACGTATGCCGTCACCAACCATTCCACCACCAACGTCGACTACCCGGTGAGTTGACGTTAGAGCCGCGGAGGACTGCACGTATGCGGTCACCAACCATTCCACCACCAACGTCGACTACCCGGTGAGTTGACGTTAGAGCCGCGGAGGACTGCACGTATGCCGTCACCAACCATTCCACCACCAACGTCGACTACCCGGTGAGTTGACGTTAGAGCCGCGGAGGACTGCACGTATGCGGTCACCAACCATTCCACCACCAACGTCGACTACCCGGTGAGTTGACGTTAGAGCCGCGGAGGACTGCACGTATGCCGTCACCAACCATTCCACCACCAACGTCGACTACCCGGTGAGTTGACGTTAGAGCCGCGGAGGACTGCACGTATGCGGTCACCAACCATTCCACCACCAACGTCGACTACCCGGTGAGTTGACGTTAGAGCCGCGGAAGACTGCACGTATGCGGTCACCAACCATTCCACCACCAACGTCGACTACCCGGTGAGTTGACGTTAGAGCCGCGGAGGACTGCACGTATGCCGTCACCAACCATTCCACCACCAACGTCGACTACCCGGTGAGTTGACGTTAGAGCCGCGGAGGACTGCACGTATGCGGTCACCAACCATTCCACCACCAACGTCGACTACCCGGTGAGTTGACGTTAGAGCCGCGGAGGACTGCACGTATGCGGTCACCAACCATTCCACCACCAACGTCGACTACCCGGTGAGTTGACGTTAGAGCCGCGGAGGACTGCACGTATGCCGTCACCAACCATTCCACCACCAACGTCGACTACCCGGTGAGTTGACGTTAGAGCCGCGGAGGACTGCACGTATGCCGTCACCAACCATTCCACCACCAACGTCGACTACCCGGTGAGTTGACGTTAGAGCCGCGGAGGACTGCACGTATGCCGTCACCAACCATTCCACCACCAACGTCGGCTACCCGGTGAGTTGACGTTAGAGCCGCGGAGGACTGCACGTATGCGGTCACCAACCATTCCACCACCAACGTCGGCTACCCGGTGAGTTGACGTTAGAGCCGCGGAGGACTGCACGTATGCGGTCACCAACCATTCCACCACCAACGTCGACTACCCGGTGAGTTGACGTTAGAGCCGCGGAGGACTGCACGTTTGCCGTCACCAACCATTCCACCACCAACGTCGGCTACCCGGTGAGTTGACGTTAGAGCCGCGGAGGACTGCACGTATGCGGTCACCAACCATTCCACCACCAACGTCGACTACCCGGTGAGTTGACGTTAGAGCCGCGGAGGACTGCACGTATGCGGTCACCAACCATTCCACCACCAACGTCGACTACCCGGTGAGTTGACGTTAGAGCCGCGGAGGACTGCACGTATGCGGTCACCAACCATTCCACCACCAACGTCGACTACCCGGTGAGTTGACGTTAGAGCCGCGGAGGACTGCACGTATGCGGTCACCTACCATTCCACCACCAACGTCGACTACCCGGTGAGTTGACGTTAGAGCCGCGGAGGACTGCACGTATGCGGTCACCAACCATTCCACCACCAACGTCGGCTACCCGGTGAGTTGACGTTAGAGCCGCGGAGGACTGCACGTATGCGGTCACCAACCATTCCACCACCAACGTCGACTACCCGGTGAGTTGACGTTAGAGCCGCGGAGGACTGCACGTATGCCGTCACCAACCATTCCACCACCAACGTCGACTACCCGGTGAGTTGACGTTAGAGCCGCGGAGGACTGCACGTATGCGGTCACCAACCATTCCACCACCAACGTCGACTACCCGGTGAGTTGACGTTAGAGCCGCGGAGGACTGCACGTATGCGGTCACCAACCATTCCACCACCAACGTCGACTACCCGGTGAGTTGACGTTAGAGCCGCGGAGGACTGCACGTATGCGGTCACCAACCATTCCACCACCAACGTCGACTACCCGGTGAGTTGACGTTAGAGCCGCAGAGGACTGCACGTATGCGGTCACCAACCATTCCACCACCAACGTCGACTACCCGGTGAGTTGACGTTAGAGCCGCGGAGGACTGCACGTATGCGGTCACCAACCATTCCACCACCAACGTCGACTACCCGGTGAGTTGACGTTAGAGCCGCGGAGGACTGCACGTATGCGGTCACCAACCATTCCACCACCAACGTCGACTACCCGGTGAGTTGACGTTAGAGCCGCGGAGGACTGCACGTATGCCGTCACCAACCATTCCACCACCAACGTCGACTACCCGGTGAGTTGAAGTTAGAGCCGCGGAGGACTGCACGTATGCCGTCACCAACCATTCCACCACCAACGTCGACTACCCGGTGAGTTGACGGTAATGCCACCACCAACGTTGACGTAACTGACGATTATAGATGACCCAATAGATGCCAGTTAGAACGATCTGGCTAGCATAAAAGACATACAGGTTATGTCTATAGGATTGGCACTGCCGTTATAGGGTAATATCGGAATCTTAGACCGATATTACACCAAAATGAAACGACATCGACAGTCAAAATGTTCTTAAATGTTTATAGTCAAACTTCACATGTAAGTTAAGAAAACTTGTGTTTTAAAAGCCAATGTCATGTATGTGAGTGTTCTGTAACATATCTATACTAAAATTATAAAGAGGTAACGTTGGTAACGTATATGTATGTATATTGGGGGTAATCTCCGAAAACTACTGAACCAATTTCAAAAATTCTTCAACCATTATAAAGCTACCTTCACCCTGAGTAACAAAGGCTACTTTTGATCCCGATATCCCCACGGGATCTTGACTTACGCTCGTAAAACCGCGGGACTCTGCTATTTCATATCTTCTAAGTGTGTTTCTTTTGTAATGTATTGTCCTTCCAATAAATGATCTAACTTCGGGGTAGTTAGATCATTTATTGGAAGAACAATACATTACAAAAGAAACACACTTAGAAGATATAAAATAGCAGAGTCCCGCAGAGCAGAGTTTTACGAGCGTAAGTCAAGATCTCTCCATGTGGCAGGCGAACACGGGCGCCTGCATTCGTCTGTTCGTGACGGTGTGCCTCGCGTGCCGCAGCAGCTGGCCGGCGGGCGAGCAGCCGCACCGCAGCAACATCACCACCAGCATCGCCTACTGCAGTACAGGTTTGTTCAATCATATTTTACTTACTCGCACTCTACAAAGTTCCACACTTAAAAAAAAGGAGGATGTTCTCAATTCGACCGTATATTTTTTTTACATGTTTATGTTGTTTGTAATTTTTGTGGTGTGTACAATAAAGAATTATTAATCGATCAATCTTATTTACCCGACTACGGTGAAGCTAAAAGAAAGTGTTATGATTTTGGCAGTCTACGTATGTTTCACTGTAGCGTCTAGACTACTGAACCGATTTGGTTGAATGTTTATATTTTGAGTAACAAGTCACGGCCGAAGCCTCCCACCGTTTTGGTTGCCCTTTACGTCGGACAGGATTCCGTAGTCGTATTCTTTGAGACCCGGGCTATAGGATACTTTAACTAAGATTTATTTTTAAAGTGTTTCCTGTGTATTCAAGTGTTTGAAAGATTTTTTCAAGAAATGCTTTCCAAAAATTTGCAATTTTCACATTCCGTGTACTGCGCTAGCCAATTGCGCCACAGATGCCCGTTCTGTCGTGATTACATCATGGACTGTATTTCTCCTTCAGTGAACTTTAACTTTACTAAAGGGATATTTTTCCTGTACAGTGAACCCCGGCGGCTGGGCGCCGGCGGGCGTGCTGCGCGCGGTGTACAAGCGCGAGTACCCCAAGTTCCTCAACCGCTTCACGAAGTACGTGGTGGACCAGTGCCGCGGCAAGCCGCTCGCCATCTAGCGCTAGCACCACACTACACACTATGTATGTATACACTATACATGTACTACTGCACTCTAAGCCCCTTATTGTATATTAAGTATAATGCCGACTTTCCACTGCGAGCGGAGCGGAGTCGTTAATGTGTCAGTTCAACATACGACGGTTGTTTTCATAGTCCTACAACTCGTTCGAGATATGGAAACAATCGTTTGCTGTTAAACTGACTCATTTTTAACATCGCTCCGCTCGCAGTGGAAAGCCGGTATAAGCCTGGTTTAAGGTCGAGAAGCCATTGTTTACGCTTCGTTTTGTATTAAAGGGGTGATTGGCTCCTGTGTTTTTGAAACGAATGGGTTTTAAAATGACTTTTATGTGGGTTAGAAAGTACTACAGGTAATTATAAAGTGGTTTCCGTTGTGGTTTCAAATTTAACTCTTAAATGAGACTGTTTATAATATTTATGAATATTATTATTACCTCTGCAATGGGTGGAATAAATGAAGTTTTCAAATTAACCACACATAACTCTAAAAAGTGGTTCCAGTGGATTCAAATTGAACTCTTAAACCCAAGTTGGTTCTACAAATATTCTTCTGTCGCATAAATACTTCTGCAAACGGTTCAAACTTGCCACTAAATAGCACAAAATGAAAATTGTGTGTTATTGAAATATTTTAAAGGTTAAAAAAGTTAAGACCGAGACGGGTTTCGAGTCCCGTCTTGCGTTGTTTTTTTTTTGTAGATGTATTTTTCCTTTAAAATATTTCTATGATAGCTTAGTGCAGGGTTAAGCACTTGATAATAAATAGAATATTCTAAAATGTCCCTTGACAGAGACATTCCGTACATCGAAAACACTTAAAAAACTTTTTTTATTCGTTATATGGTGTAGTTATATACTTTATATAGGCCAGTCTGTTGGATGAAAACTCATAATATAACAATGCCTTGCGAACTGTGAAGTACTTTTAAATTAAATACATATTCCAGCTTTGCAAGGCATACTCGTAGTCTGACCTTCAACATTATTATTTAATAAAAATGTTTATTAATGTTAGATTTGTAATTTTTATTATGCATCTTAAACATATGAGCCAATAAAGCAAAGAGAAGAAATAAAATAAAAATCAACAAGGATCTCTTTAAAAACCTGGCTATTGAATTCATTTCAAAGTTACTCAATCTTAACCGGCGTGAAAAGCGTTTACCGATCCGAAGTTGCAGTGATCTACGCGCCAATCAACGCTGTTTTCTATTCTTACGAGCCACATGATTGGTCCGTGAGTCAATATTTCGACCAATCGCGTGAAGCGTTCGGTAAACCGACCAATTTAAAGTGTACCTGTATTTCTTACACCTGGGCTCCTCAGCCAGGTCAACTGAGAATGGGCGTGTATGTTTCTACGTACGTTATAAACGTACACGTCTTTTCAATCTCAACATTGGCATGTGTTTGTAAAGTTATACGAGAAATGGCCATACACTCTAATGTATATAATGTTATTTTCAATTCGAGTCGAGCCATATATTCGTATCTTTTACGCCATTAATAGTCTATTTACTGACTTTGTAGAAAGAGGTTGTCATTTTGAGATATTATACTAGCGAAAGGTTTGAAGACAAGATCTTCTTAGCGGCTTCTGTTCTCTGTTATTATTGGCCTCAACGTTTACAACCTCCTTTTTCGAAGTCGACTTAAAAAAATAAAGAATATTCGATCATTTCGAATATCTTGTGTAAATATACCTATACCTTATTACTATAAAATCGTCCTATAGAGTGTTGGTAAATGAAAAGAGCTAATAATGATGTGTTCAGTTAGATAGGATCAACTTTTGATAGTTAATTAGTCGATATGTGCGGGAATATAAACCTTAATGCTTTTAGATAAGGTTCAAAATTGAAAGCTACAAAATTTTGTGTAAAATAGATGAATGTGAAGTGAAAAATATGACTTTTTCGTTGGCAGTCCTTTCTCACACATATCGACTGACAGCTTAATCTACTATACCTTCATATTAGATACAGGGTGGGACTTATAGCATAACAAATATAGTAGGAAACTAAAAAAATATAATGGTCAAACAGGTGGTAAACATCTAAAGGCCGGTTTATATAGACAGCCACTGTATGTGGTCAGACACGTTTTGTGGCAGACATAATAAATAATAAAACGCTTTTTAAAGATTTTTATTTCATTTAAAAGTGTTTCGTTTTTGTACATTATGGTTTGCTTTAGGTCTTTGTAAATAGAAAATTTGCAAAGTAGTTAAAGATGCAATCCTTAATTTGATTCCGATGCGATGGGTACTTGTGGCGGAAGCCAGTAGGTAGACGCACTACAACTGATTTCGGGTTAAAGCTTCAAATCCTTTCGGATCAAAAACTGATATTTATTCAGTGTGTTGCCTTATTATTGTAACGCGTTAATAAAACTGTAGAAAAATATTATTTTGTCGCCACGCCACAGTTTGCCACGCTCAGTGTCCATTGATATAAACCGACCTTTATTCTTGACTATACTAAAAACGACCGTACTATTTTCATCATGTTTTCATATAGTAGGGATTATTAAGGTTATTTTTTTAGTTGGTATGATTGTATTATATTTATTTCAAACACTTTCATTCCATAAAGTTTCGGCGATTCGAAGGCAGGATATTAAATAAATATCTACAGAGTCAACCTTAATTTTATTTTAATTCTGACCTCTTATCGGCCGTTTTTTGGCTGCGTTTCCACCAAAGCTAAGCGAGCATGCGTTGTTACGAATAGGTTTTGTAAAAACCAATATAATCGCTTTACTTTAGAATCAGTGATCTATTGGTTCTATCAATCCTATTATTCGCTTAGCTATAGTGGAAACGCAGACTTATTATTATTTTTCAATTGTAAAAACGACTTTTAAATTCAGTTTTTAATCTTCATTATACTTGTGTGTTACAAGTTTTATTCAATAAATGATTATTATAATAATATAACTTAAGAATTTGTATGGTTAATGCAAACACGATTTTGTATTTTGTTATTTGTTTAGTTAAGAATAAATTTATTTTTTAATTTTTTTTTGTATATCTGTCTGCAAATACGATTTGAAAATTCGAATTTTAATCACCGACAACATAGAATTTCAAGTATTGTCGCAAAGACGATTTTGTATCAATATTCGTTTAGATTTAAAATGAAATATAATGTTTTTTTTTGTCTTTCTGTACTACGTCAGTCAGAATTATCAGTTAATTTAAATGTAGCTACAATGCGACAAGGAACCAAATGTTGATTGAAAATGTCCTAAATTGTTGACTGCTCAGTCTCTAAACTAATTTGTTGGTTTTTTGTACACATATTTTTTGCTTAAAACCTTATTTTATAGTAACAGTCAAACGTTGTAAGCTTTATTCAATCCAACATTATTTCGTTGGTTAAATAATTTGTTTAAAACTAAGATATTTTCGCCCTTGGGCGATAAGCCCGCCCATTTTAGTTTTAAGTTTTTCTTTGTATTATTTTTTGTAATTTGTATTTTTGGTACAATAAAGCGTTAATCTATCTATCTATCTATATTTTCAAATTAAAACAAGTTGGTATCAAATGATTCTTGTCGCATTGTATTTATTCATAAGTCATCCTAATGTTCTGGGTGGAGGCGGTTATGTATTATAGTGTCCGAATATGTTGCATTTACGATACATCAATGTTGGAATTGTAAGTTATATAATGTATGTTTTTTTTAATGATTATTGTTTATAATAAAATGTTTTATGATCGACATTTGTTTTTTTATTACCTACATCAAGTGAGGTAGTTGCTTCTTTTCTGTCCCCTTCCTATAGTTATAGGAAAATTAGTTGTAATTATAGCACAAATAAAGTTGCTTTTATTACTACTAGTTGTTATTATATGACAAATAGTCGCTTATAGGATAACTATTAGTTGCATTTAGTTGGTCATAGGACAACTAGAGTTAAAGGCGGGGCCACACCAAACGCGTGGCGTGACGTACACTCTTACAATCCAGCCATTACCAACCAAAAGCGGGTCACGGGTGGATCCCACTATTTCCATGGAAATACAAAATGGAAATAGTAGAACTAACGTTTTTTAAAAATTATATCCTATTATTTCTATTGCGACAAAAACGCAGTTGTGTTATTTGAGAATCTGTTCAAGAGGTTTTATCTAAAGAGGAAATAAATAGTTTCTATGTGCAAGCCATCATGCAGCGATGCAGTGGTGATGCAGCGTTTTTGTCGCCGCGTTTTTTGTTGCAATGGAAATAGTGGCATCCAGCCTACGTCACGCAGGGTCGCACGCTTGTTACGCTAGACTACGCGCGGACTTTTTTTGTCAGTAGATACAGCTCTGTGTGCATGCAAGCTGGCACGCGTGTACATTACACGCCACGCATCTGAGGGGTATCATAGTGAACAGTAGAAAATTTCATTTTAAAATCAATTCTTCTAATCGTAGCTTACGTTCAATATAATTTGCAAGTCAACTTTAATCACAGACCAAAAAACATAATTGTGACTGTCAAAGACAGATTTTTTAAAGTTTTTAGCGTTTTGAAATTGAAATGAAATGTTGGTTAACTTTATTATGATAAATAGCCACTTTGGTCTAGATTTCTCTTTCGTCACAGACACGCAGGCATAATAAAATCACAAACTGATTGACTTCAAATCAGAAGCATTCATATTTATTGGCTTTACGATAACATTAATTGGTACTTAGTTATACATGTTACAACGCACACTTCCTCTTATAAAATTCACAACATTTCTAACTCCACAAAGAGGACCAGCCCCCTGTTTAACTTTTAAACATGATTATTAATTTATTAACTTAACTAAGCTGACAGAAACCTCGATAACTATGCGTTTGGTTTTGCCAAGTGTCCATTTGCAATTTTCCCAACCATATACATACACGTATGACTTGCAACAAGTTTAGTAAGACTAGAACTTACAAAAATCGTCACGTTTCCATGTTGGTAGTCGCTTGCGCATGCACAAGTAAACTTTTGCAAGAGCCGTATTCACAAACGACCGTATGCGTGGCTTAATGCTTTGTCTTGCTCTTGTCAATGACAATTAACGTCAGCGAAAATGTGACAAAAGCCGAGTCCACGCTAAGGGACATTTGTGAATACGGCTGTTATTGTCTGTGGACATTTGGCTTTAGGACAGAGTTTGCGCAAGTTTCATCAACAAAAGACATTATTTTAATCTCTAGACAATTTACTCTTATCGTTTCTTTATGGTAGGTATAAGTAAAATTTGTCTGACGTCGCCGTTGATCAAACTCTGATTCAGAAATATTGCAAACTAGCTGACCCGGCGAACTTCGTACCGCCTTAGCGTAAATTTTCTGAGAGATTTTCTTAATATTTTTTCCGTAAGAACCTTCTCCTGACAATAGCAAACACAACAAAAAAGAATTATCGAAATCGGTCCAGCCGTTCACGCGTGATGTCGTGACAACGGAACGGGTTTCATTTTTATATATATAGATGAACCCAATTGTAGGTTGGTTTCGGTGTTTGCGCAGTTCTGTCCTGTTAACAAATAAACTATAATTCATCTGCAATTTTATTTGCTGAAACTGACAGGAGTGGCTGTCAATTTGATGCATAAATCAGCAGATAAATTAAATATACCAATGCGAATACTAAGCTTAACTAAAACATCGATTAGTACTGCCTCTAACATTGAAATAAACTACATTTTTTTAATGTAACGTCTCCAAAAATTGAGCTAACAATTAATAAATTGATTATACTTTGTTAGTAGGCGTTAACATTTTGGTTTTTATATCAATTATTTTAATGTTATTTATAACATATGAGATTGAACACTTCGATCTAAACATTTTAAGTAGATATATTGACAGTCAAAACTATAATGGTCCATTTACAGTGCGTGCTGATTTCTAAGTTATTCGACTAAGCCAAGCTAGTTCTGCCGGATTAGCATACTAATTTATGACTGTAAGTTCTTCTACCCTCATATGACTGCAAGTCTGTAAGGCTGACAGGCCCATCCAGTGGAATGTCTCCTTACATTACTGGCTTAATGGAATAGTGCGGAAATCAGCACGGTTTAAAGTAAATGGCTCATAATATGAAGTAGCAAAAAATCTACAGTAAGTTATTTAAAAAGTTGAACATTGATAGGTACACATATATTTTTTAATTATTTATTTAGACCGATTTGAGCACAAAAAGCGTATGATCTTTTTATGTAATTACGAACTACATTAATATTGTTATCTATTAATACCAGCGTCATATAGACGAATATTTAGTTGCTATGTCTATTATGTTAGAACCTTATTCGATTACAATAAATTATACTAAGAAATTCAAGTTGTTTATTGAAAACAATATATTTTTTACTCATAAATAGTTATAATTATAACATTTAGTAAAGTTTACAAGTTTATATTTTTTAAGAAGCTTTGTATATATTTCATAGGAATGAAAACAAAATTAGAAATGTTTTTACGAAATATTTGGAAAGTAGAATTTTGATATGATAAGGGTACCTATAGGAAGAGTTGGTATAAAAGTTTTTTATATAAAAATAGGAATTTTCGAAAGCTCAAGTTTAAAATGGACCGACAAATTTTATAAATAGCTAAAAGGTAGGTACCTATAAATACTTATTTAATAGATATTTTATTTATAGAGTAATTGATCTGAACAATGTTAACGTATCAATGGAAGTTAATATACTTTGAAAATGATGTTTTAGGAGTGGTGATCCATGTTTAGGCCTATTCAGATCTCCATTGATAGAATTGTCAAGAATTTACAATTGTTTAACGCTGCAATCGCTATATAGGCGCTGCTAGCATTAAAAAATATTATAAACCCAATATAAGATATTTATGAGAGGTAGTATTACATTGGATAGCAGGTATATCTGTCATGGTATGAAATTGAATAACATCGAATAAAACACCTACAATATGAATTGGCCAAATCTTATATATGGCACTCATATCACGGAATCAGTAATATTTATAACTACTATAATTAAAATTCAATACAATCTTATAATTTAAAATCGACTGATCTCAAATAACGTCATACATAATTTATCTAAAAAAACGTTACGTTTACGTTTTATCTACCCGTGTAAATGGCATAGAGCATCACAATTTTAGATAACACCAATTTTAACGTTAAATACATCGATATAGAATATTTTTTTGTTTTATATCCTTACAAATAAGTACAGCTACTTTCAAAAGTAGATACCAACAATTCCGTAGTTAATTGTTATATTATAATTAACACGGAAGTAAATAAGCGTCATTTACGGTAAGTCCGTTGGCATGGTCGTGCCTGTTTCTTCAGACTTCAATTCACAATTTAATCGCTGGCTTCATTCATCGAATCATTACTTTAGCACAAAATTGGCTCAAGGTATGCAACCATGTAGGTGTCATAGCTTTGTAAAACCTGACCTCACAATATAGTGATCCAAAATACACCATGCAAACCGTGTCAGGTGTATTGAAGGTTCATAGCTCAGTTTATAAGCAATGTGCTGTGCAAGTCTAAAGCAATCGTTCGATGGTAGTCAGCCTAACTTGGTTTGGACATCGCGAGTCATAATTTTTAACGCCTTCTCGGCTTGTTAGTCTTTCTCTTACCTATCTACCAAATTCGTCCTCTGAATACTTTTATATCTTTTGATCATTTCTTAAATTGTTCCAGTTGCTTCGTTTTATAAAATCTTCAAAATAGAACAGTCAACACCTACGTCAATTTTGATATATGTTTCTTTTTGCTTTTCATAATATACCTACATGAATACATGAAACGATTAGTTATGCATTGTAGTAAGCTATCGATTGGTAGAATTAATTTCTACATGTAATTTAATCTTGCAACTGGAACAAAATATCCCGTTGGAAATCATTCTACTGTCATTTCTACCATGGCCCCTTTAAACACAAGATTGTCAACCATCATCAGGCACTATTAAGCGCGAAGTTTTACCACCAATTTATAGTCAAACACTATTATTAATTTTGGACGATATTGAATCATAATTATTTATTTTTATCCTTTCCATTTTACCTAGGTCAATACTTACTGTTTCTAAGCATTTTGTTTTACAACATGGTTATTCTTTCATCTACACATCAACTTTATAATAGTAATAGCGTGAAGGACCCTATTGAATTTACTAATTAGCATCTGTTTGCCGTTTTTTTGCATCACATATTATTTTACTCTCCTAAACAGACACTCAATGGGCTCCATACGCGAATTTTCTAAAGTGTGGCCTCTAAGTCAAACAAGTGTTATGTGTTGTCTTCGCATCAAACCCAATTAGTAAATGCATGAATAGGACCCTATTCAATTTCCTAAATAGCTTTATGCCATTCTTCATACAATGTTTTACCCTCCTAAACACTGGCACGATGGGCTCCATACACAAACTCCCTAGTAAATTTCGTCAGCACGCTATACGTTGCCGGTCATTCCTCAGCGGTTGGTACAGACGTAGTGGTCGGCGCGGCTTGGATCGCGGTCTGGCGTTGCGCTCGCCTCACGTCGGCTATGGTCGTGACTCCAGCTTCGTCTAACTCACGCCAACGTTGGTGATTGTTACGTGCGTGATTTACTAGGTCTGGCATATCGATGAATGCTGGAATTGAAATTAAAAGATAAGACTTATGTTTTAGAAGATTAAATTACTTAATATTATACTTAAGTTTCTTGTTTTTTGGGGCAGTCTAAGTTGGTCACTTTGTAACTCTAGACAATATATCACTGTGCCCATTCGAGGGACTAACTGATTTGAATCGGACTAATTTTATTCTAAACCATTTTAATAATGGTCACAGGAAAGGGAGTAAAAATTGAACATATTTAAAAATTCCAACATGACTAACCAGCCCAAGCTTCCATCATGTCAATAATAATGTAGTCGATGAAACCGATCTGCGAGCGCGGGATCGAACAAGTCGCCCGATCAAACATCGGCATTACAACCGGAAGATCCTTAGCTTTCTCCTCATCTGTCTGCAGAAAATATTCCTCAGCGATCCTAAAAAAATACAGAACATTATTCAGTGATAGAAATACTAAATTCGTCATGTGAAGTATAAAGTTTTGCTCAGGATAAAATGATATATAATATTTAAAATCGTCCATAAAATAAATTTAGCAATTTATCATTTTGATTCAATAAACATTTGACTTACCTTCTTGCCCACTCAAAGGCAAATTTCTGTGGTCTTGATGCGTTGGAAACGTCAGCACATTTGATCATCATTCGCTTCACTAGAATTACGTTTTCAGGTAGGTTCAGTGCTGTTGTATCCAGAGACAGAGGTTCCTTAAAAATCGACAAACACAGTTATAAAGTCATCAATATAGGTAACGATTTTGCTCAACTTTTATGGCATAAAAAGCTTCTTTAACCGCCAATATAACATAGTCTCTATTAATAAATAAAACCATCCAGCATACAAAAGGAATTTGGTAAATAGTGGCAGATAATTGTAAAAATGCCGCCTGATTTATGATTTGGGAATCTGAGAAAAAAGCCATAGATCAGTTCTACTTACGTCAGTATGCATGCCGTCCTCCTTGCTTCCCGCAGATTTGGCGTAGAAGACGTTGACGAATTTAGCAAGATGTTCAAAATGCTTCGTCATCTCAGTGGCGAGGATCATATCTACTACGTTATGCCGAACCTGCTTGTACGTTTCCCGGTCGAGATTCTTGAATATGTTTACGCGATCATCATCTGAAAAATTAAAGAATGAAAGAAATTATGAAAACAAAGAACTATAGTTGTAAAAATAGATAATGATAATACTATTCGCTGGCAGTAGTTCCACTGATTTACGGACAGAAAGGTAGAATTGAATTGTAAGGCCATGTTTTGAAAACTACTTACTAAGCGTTAGTTTAAATGTCAACGCCGCATGATGAGACTCCAGCACACAGACGTCATTATAGAGCACTGCCAGGGGATGTCGCGAGTTACAGAGGAAAGCGGACGAGGTTCCGGGATGGTCTATATCATGGGCGGCAGCGGATATTAGAGCTGCAGCTGCTTCTAGTGGTTCCAATAGTGTCTTCAGTCGATCCTTCTCCAGGAAGTATGCTACGGCCTGAAAAAAGAGCATAATATTCATATTTAGTTAATTCGACTTAAAATGGAAGTTGCTTTTAGAACTTTGTTTGGAAAAAGTGATAATTTCTCACCTGAAGCACATCAGCAGCATGAGTAGAATTGTGGTACGTGTTCACCGCATGGTAGTTTGTTTCAATCACCGTCAGCCAATGCAGCAACGTGCGTTCTTCGCACTCTAATGCCGCGCAGACGTCGAATCGCCCGCCCATGAGGGCTATTCCAAGGTGGGCTAGTGGTCTGCCTCGGGTTAGATCTTCGAGACGGAATATCTCGAAGTCCCAGCTTAAGGCTGTGTCGAGGAGATCGCGGACTTGGCCTGTTGTCTGAAGATGAGAGAACAATATTGATCCCGTGGTTGCGAAATATTTTGAGAAAATGACAACTGCACGAGGTTAAGAACAATTGGTTTCGGTCTTTTGTACTGGTATTATAAGAAAATAAACTACATTAATTAATAAATAACTTTTCTGTGGATGTGATACCTAATGTTTCATAGAATAAAACACCCACAAAACATTGAGATTTCTGTTTTTAAAAATTTAGAGCATTACGACGCTATCCAAATAGACAAACCCAGGAAGATACTAATAATAATAATTAAATTAAATTTATAAAATTAAGTATTTCATACCTTATGTTTAATATTTGTTCTATTTGTCTGAGACCTGACAACAGTTGAGTCGTTGCTGCTTCTCCGTGATGACAACACGTTTGTAGGCCCTTGCTGAAATAAAAATATACATGATCGATTAAATGGGAAAAGTAGACGACTACATAGTGACAAATAATTTAATCAGTAAAAAAAGTGTATTTTAAGTTATCTGATTAACTACACGTCCTATCATAATTATATCAAAAGCCGGTCCCGGCTAAATAAATTTAAGAAAAATATAACAAAATATAGGTTTAATTCGAGAAACTGTTTATTTAAAACAAATTCCAAATAAACAAAATTTAAATGAGGCAAGTATTATAATATAGGTCCTGAAAGTAAACCCTAATAGGATTTAAAATATTCATGCAAAATAATATTACATATAAAATAGGTAAAGCTTGGTCTACTTGAAAATGTAGGTTAGGTAATAACATTCAATGTTATACGAAAATCTGAAAATTAGTAACAAAGGGAACAGAGAAAATTGTACCGACTAACAAGCATCCTATTTCTAAAGATTAGTCAAGTTACTAGAGCAGTCTAGCTAGTATACTTGGTTAGTATTTTTCGTTATTTTAAGTAGTAAATACTAAGCGGATGCCGCAATAATTCTATATAAAGTTTTTGGCAACGACGCGTTCGTTTCTTACGTGTGTTAGAGTACTAAAAAAAGTGCATAAGTGTGCGTTGGTGCTGTGCATTCCTTATGCAATCACTGATGCAACTTTTAGGAATATAGTAAACACACAGTAAATACACAGTATAAAGATATTAGAACAGTACCGAAGCAGCTAAGACATTTTTGAATTAAATAACTAAAAAAATTAAATAGCTCTATTACTTTAGGTACTGCTGATATAAAACTAGCTGGGTCCCGCGGTTTCACACGCGTTAGTCCCAATAAGTCTAATATCTGCTGCATATGCCGATAAGCATATATGCATGTCTGTTTCATGGCAATCGATTCAGTAGTTTTTGAGTGAAGGAGATACAAACAGACTCGTTTATTTACAGTAAGTTAGTTACTGTAAGTAGAAAAGCAGTAGATCCCCGACTTTAAACCGAAACTGTAAAAAGTTTTCGTAGATATTTAATTAAAAGTATTTTAGCAGAGCTTCGGAACCTACTGTATTCTTTATACTGTGGTAGAGCGACGCATCAGCTGTTCCAAAAGGCACTTCTGAAGGTTGTTAATTTTATAAACGCTACGGACATTTCATTAAGGATTTCAGCCGTTTATTTTCATTTCATTAACAATAAATGAATTTATAAAGTAAGGGAAATAGGTATCTACAGGTTCAGATTTGTTACTGGTAGGTACTCTAAGTTAAAATCAATTTATTTAGGTATATAGTAGGTACGTATACATACGCCTAACGTAATACCATCATGTGGAAAAACGATAGAAGCATTCGTCTTCAAAATATTATGTAGGTACCTATCGCTGTCCGAAGTAATGATTAGAGATGGGCCGACTAGGGGTTCTGCCGACTAGCAGCCTAGCCGACTAGTCGGTTCCAAAATTGCCGACTAGTCGGCCGACTAGTCGGCAATGCATCATCATTATAATCATTATAATTCCGAGATATTTGGGTTAATCATGATCACTCGGCGATTGTTGATATTTTTTTATATATTTGCACTTCGATAGCTATAGTGAAATTTCCATAAAAAGGTTGGAATAAAAATAAAAGTTGGGAAAAAAATGGAGCTGAGGCATAGTTATGACATTTTGGATATTTAGATGATGTATGTAAGCTATGACGTGTTTTGTTTATGTTTTTCTGACTACTTACCTTCTAAGCTGTACTACTAATTAAATAAATATTGGTTTGATTGCATAATTGTTAAACTGCCGACTAGTCGGCTTTCCCGACCAGTCGGCGACTAGTCGGCCCATCTCTAGTAATGATGTTTATAAAATTACAAACCTTGAGAAACCTTCACTAAGTATTTGACTAATTGGTGCTAATTGGCAGTCTAAGAAGATAGAAGTTATTAGAAGACAATCGTTTAATTTTAAACCTCCTACCATATACATAAGGTTTGTGTTTGCTTGATCCCGCTATCCAATGCCGAACAGGGTTGTGAACAAAATAAATATACATGTTAGTAAATATAATAGTTTTAAAACATAAAACATAATTATCTGATATTAATAATACTTTTAAACATACTAATAATTAAACCATAGTAAAAGTAACCAAAACGTATATTATTCCAATAAGACAGCTGAGGGTAAAATCTGACTACTAAGAGATATAGATTCTTCTTCTGTTTTCGCGATGTTGTATTGAAATTAAAGACATTTTTCGGTTTGAATCGCGTGGTTTTTATTACTTTTAGCATTGTTACAACGCTCAACGTTTCGAGACCTTTTCAGGTCTCTTTTATCTATCTTCTTCAGGAGTCTATCCTGAAGAAGAGACCTGGGAAGGTCTCGAAACGTTGAGCGTTGAAACAATGCTAAAAGTAATAACAACCACGCGATTCAAACCGAAAAATGTACTAAGAGATATTTAGATAAGCCGATAGCTCACCGAGATCCTTAAATTCAAAGACACTTTTAAATTGAACGGTTTGCATACCTACTCCAATTTTTATTGTGGTTTCGTAACTTTTAGGTACCTATAGCGTTATTTAATACCTATTACTGGTATAGGTAGGTATGTACCTGTAAGCAAGAAACACTTCATAATGACTTAAGGGTAAAAACGGGACACTTTTACTAAGACTCCACTGTCTGTCTGTCACCAGGCTGTATCTCATACACCGTGATAACTAGACAGTTGAAATTTTCACAGATTATGTATTTCTGTTGCCGCTGTTATAACAACTAAATAAAATAAATAAGTATATAAGTTGAGCTTCCATGCAACAAACGCGATTTTTTGTGATAATCGTACGGAACCCTCCTACGTGCGCGAGTCCGACTCGCAATTGGCCGGTTTTTTGATTTGATTTGAAAGGACCTATGTAGGTTTTTATATTGTCTTATATTTCTTTTTGAATTGGTACCTACTACCTACGTTAGTTATTTTTATTTATACTTATTCAAGGTTCACATTGTAAGTAGGTACCTATGGTAAGTATCGGCCTATCGAAAAGTTTGCAGTCTGATTTCAACCTAAGAGTTAGATATAAAATATTATAATCTGGGGTTTCATTTAAATAATCCATGCATAATTATAAAGTACGATGAACAAAATTTTAGTATAAAAGGTTTAGGGAGCAAATCTATTGGCATTATTTGGCATCAATATTTACATTAATTGAAAACTTAAACTTTTGCAGTTCTATTAGGATATCAACACGAATACTGGATTTAATTTGGTATATAGGGGGAATCCGCAATGAAACGGACGTGTTTTGAAACGGACATTATCGATATCTCAAGTTTGTGATCGAAAATATTTTAGGCTGTTTGGGTGTTGGCACCATTGATGACCATAGACAAGGGTATATGATCACAGGCCCAAAAGTCTATGGTCATCAATGGTGCCAACACCCAAAAACATAAAATATTTTCAATAGTGTCCGTTTCAAAACACGTTCGTTTTATTGCGTATTTCCCCTACATACTGTTCTCAGTGTAGGTACCTCGATAAACATCATGTATCGTGTGTTTTTTACTGTGACATGAAATTTCAAAGTTAACAGACATAGACAAACATTACATAAAAGTTATCGTTTATAAGTAAGGGGGTATAATAAACTAAGAAATAACAATCATTTGACAATTAATCCCTAGCCTTATTAATAAACGTGGTGTAAGGTCGGAGTAATTTTACCACTTTCTGTTTCTGTCAGTTATCTTAGTTCTTGTCACGGAAAATGACAAAGCATGTACTCACTACTTCGACCTTACTCCACGTACCTAATAAGGCTAAAAAAGTCTGCGAATCCCACAATTCCTCACATTCATGGTCATATCCCAAAGAAAACCTTAGATAAAAACAAATAAAGGCAGAAACGCTACCTAGCCACGGCAAATGAGAAGCTAAAACTGCGTCAGCTGACGCACTAGCCTAAGTCGTATGTGAAACCGTTGTCACGTGAACACGTACTGTCACACTGCGAATTTCTAACTCATTTTTCGACTACGCAAAGTTAGAAAATACCGTATCTTCCTTTATTTGTTTTTATCTAAGAAGAAAACACTCATTAAACCTCATGCCGTAAGTATGCCGTAAACCACCGAACGTTTCAAAACGTACGTATGTCTCGACGTTTCAAAACGTACGTATGTCTCGACGTTTCAAAACGTACGTATGTAATCTATCTATCTTCTTCTAATATATAAAATTTCCATGTCACAATGTTAGTTACCGTACTCATCCGAAACGGCGCGACCGATTTTTACCAAATTTTATATGCGTATTCAGTAGGTCGGCTACTATCTATAATTTATAAGGCAAAACAACGTTTGCCGGTTCAGCTAATTTATATACACTTTCTAAATGAATTTTGATTGATTGATTGATTAACCCGACTTACCGACAGCAAAGCCCCTATCAGATCAGTGGCTATAGGATCCTCGACTCTCAGCTTGGGCTCGTCTCTCATCTGTGGAGAGTACAGCTCTGAGGTCCGCAGCATGTCGACCGCGCGCTCGATGCAGGCGACCGTCGAGGGAGGAGCGCCTTCTGTGGCGGCTGACAGGAGCGATATCACCTGGAAGATAAATAAATAAATATGTTTTAATTTTGTAGAAAACTAGTTCTTATCGGATGCCTACATCGCATAAAGAACATATTCTCCAAATTTCAGCTCTCTACCATCGGCGATTTAGGCTGTGCGTTGATAGAAAATCAGTCAGTCACTCAGGACAAAGCATTTTATAGATATAGAATTATGCTTTTCTAATATTACAAAATAGATTAGATAACGCTTTATTGTACCTACCAAAATAAAACTACAAAAGAATAAAAATTAAACTTAAAATTATAGATTAAAATAACAAAAATGTCACAATGGGGACATTATCGCTAAAAGCGATTTCTTCCAGGCAACCTTTGGATAGAAAAGAATTGAAGGGGGATGGGTGGGTTGATAAAATATCTGATAGAAAATAGACATATAGACTATATTACAGGCAGGTATAAAATATAATTTTATTCGGCCAAGAAAAACTACACACCAATAAAAATTAAATAGTTACAAAAAGTAGAGAGATCATAACATTCTCATTATTATGATCTCTCTAACTGGGGAACTCGTGTGGTCTAATTGGCAAAGATGGTGGGGTACAGACCCGAAGACGCGAGTTCAATCCTTACCGCGAGTGAATTTTTGAAGCTATACAGGATGTCCGGAGACCAGTGGATATCCCTGAACGGGCGGCTGGCGGGGAAGGGTTGGCCGCCCAGAATACGTTTTTTTTTTCTATCTCAAACGGTTCGAGCTGTACGTCACTTTTTAGTAAAAATTGAAAAATGTCTACTTTTTTGCACATTTCGGGGTATCACGTCCACAGATTAAGCGATAGCATTGTTTTTTTTTTCGCCATGTGTTCACTAATATTGATGTTTGAAAATCACCTTAATTTATGCCGTGCGAGTGAAAAACTATTTAAATGAAAGTTATCCAACAAGATGGATTCGCCAATTAGGTCCAATATTGTGGCCTCCACGTTCGCTTGATCTGAATCCACTTGATTTTTTTTACTGGGGGTGTTTAAAAGAACAAGTATACAAAAAAACCATAACCACAATTGAAGACCTGCGTCTACGCGTCTACGAAGCGGCACAACAAAAAGGAGAAAAAAATTATAATCGTGTCCTTAAGAGATGGTTTATAAAAAGGTTAAGGGCCTGTGTAAGGGCAAGAGGAGGACAATTTGAGCATTTGCTGTAACATTATGACATATTAAATCTTAATAAGTGTCCTTTTTTGTACAATACTTGTTTCAACTTTTTCATGTAAGATAGTACCTTCGATGCATTCATAGGACTAGCTTAGTAACTTATGACCAAAAGTTATTAGTATAATACTGTTTTAGAATCCTTATGAAATAGGCAATTTTTTTCAATAGTCGGCCAGACAGGTTTCATACATTTTTTTTACACCACAGATGCTCAAACTTAGCAGAAAGTAAAGTTTATAAAACTAAATCTATCTTTGGGGACATCCTGTAAGTTACTAACTATAGTATTAAAAAAAAATAAGGTGATTTTCAAACATCAATATTAGTGAACACATGGCGAAAAAAAACAATGCTATCGCTTAATCTGTGGACGTGATACCCCGAAATGTGCAGAAAAGTAGACATTTTTCAATTTTTACTAAAAAGTGACGTACAGCTCGAACCGTTTGAGATAGAAAAAAAAAACGTATTCTGGGCGGCCAACCCTTCCCCGCCAGCCGCCCGTTCAGGGATATCCACTGGTCTCCGGACACCCTGTATATTTTTTTAAAATACTTATTTCAAGAAATCGTATCAAAATAAGGTACACATTTTATTTATATATAAATTTTTTTTTTTATTTCTGTTGTTCATTTATATATTTGGAATATCACTGCATACAGAGGGATTAATGAGTACTGATTGTAATTTTGTTTTCATCATCAATTATATAAATCTAAATTTTGCACGCCAATTCGTTGGTGAAATATGTGTGATCTATATTATAATATTAAGACCTCTTCTGTGTACCATATTTCTAAGCAAATAAATAATTTCATTTCATTTAATAAGGCAGTATAGCAGGTTGTGCAAGCAATTCTGCTTTTTGGCACGTTCACAATAACTGTGCACCTGTCATAGCTGCGCGCGTAACTACGACATTTAAATCTACTTATCAGACCCGTACCAGATCTAGAGCCAGATGCACAATCATTATGACTGTGTCCTTTATAGTCCAGGAGGTCTCGAAAATAAACTTTGATTGAATAGGTAAGGTAGGTACTTCTCTATATTTCAAAGCAAACATAACAAATAAAAACTCATATGGTTACCTACATTTTGCAAACTATGCTCGGTATGAAAAGTTGTAGGAGTTCATTAGTGTTCCAAATGCACACGGTTAGTTTGTTTTCCAAAATTTGAATGTTGAAAATAACTTTTAATTAAAGCACATTGAGCTTATTAATTTAATAAACCGAATTTAATAAAATATTATACATAGGTAATTTTATTGTAAAAACTTTACTACGTACCTTATTTGCAAAGATGTGTACTAATAGAAACTTGAATAATTGATCTAAAGTTCGTCCAACAAAAATGAAAGAAGTTCGTCACAACAACTACAAACTAAATCATATTTCTCTCTGCACGGTTTTTAGACGTCACTGATTGTGAGGTGTTTGATCGATAATGATCTTGATTTCCCTATTTATGACTGTTTATCGGACGTTGTTTCCTGTTACTAAACATTTAGTAATATTGATATTCGTCGCTATAGTTTATGCAAGCCTGATAAAATGATGAATCAAAGTCTGTGCAAATCAAAGTTGAAGTATAGGTTGAAGTTAGATTTTTCTTCTGTTTTCGCGATGTTGTATTGAAATTAAAGACATTTTTCAGTTTGAATCGCGTGGTGTTTGAAATGTTACATTTGAGTGTGCATTTGTCAGAGGACGCAATTTTATTTTTTGGATATCAAGGGGGGGGGGGGGGGGTAGTTTAAAGTTAAATAATAGTTTGTGGGGTTGTGGGTCTTGTCCCACGGCCGCCATCTTGGAAAAAGGGGTTCAAATGGTTTTTATGGTTTATTTGACAAACTATAGGTCTCACAAAAAAAAATTAACAGTTTGTATTGCAAATAAGATTATCTACAACTTTCGTAAAGTAACTTATAGTTATAGAACTAAAAACAAAAAGTTATAAGCGAAAATCCATGAAAATTTGAGAAACAACTTATATTGGTCATTTATCAACCGATTTTGATGATTATTTTTTTATTTCGAAGGTATAAGTCCCAAGGTGGCTCCATAAAAAAATGATATGGATCGGACGAGGATCTTCGGAGTGATGAGCAGAATAGTTCCTCAGAAAGTAGTATATTACTTACTTTTGTCATTTGACTTTTATCAGTAGAATCAGACCTTGTGCTACTGGTAAGGGATTGATGAAGCACCTGTAACCACCTCTCCTCACTAACTAACTAACTCCTCAATGATAAAAGCTATGGTTAAAATTTTAATGATTTTTAGTGGTAGATGAAAGTAGGAACACAAAAAAGGATGAAATAAAACACCGACTTTAAAAAAACATAAAATAACCTCACCTACATACAGTCATTGAGGAGTTCTCTGATGAGAAGGTGGTTCAAGGTGCTTCATCAATCCCTAACCAGTAGCACACGGTCTGATTCTACTGGTAAAAGTCCAAAAGTAAGTAATTTACTACTTTCTAAGGAACTATTCTGCTCATCATTCCGAAGATCCTCGTCCGATCCATATCATTTTTTATGGAGCTACCTTGGGACTTTTACCTTCCGATTAAAAAAATAATCATCAAAATCGGTTCATAAATGACCAATAGAATTTGTTTCTCAAATTGTCATGGATTTTCGCTTTTAACTTTTTATTTTTAGTTCTACAACTAAAAGTTACTTTACGAAAGTTGTAGATAATCTTATTTACAATACAAAATGCTAATTATTATTTTTGTGAGACCTATAGTTCGTCAAATAAACCATAAAAACCATTTGAATCCGTTTTTCTAAGATGGCGGCCGTGGGACAAGAGCCACAACCCCACAAACTATTATTTAACTTTAAACTAACCCCCCCCTTGATATCTAAAAAATAAAATTGCATCCTCTGACAAATGCACGCGGAGCCCAAAAAAATGTAACATTTCAATGGATCATTTTAGCATTATTACAACGGTCAACGTTTCGAGACCTTTCCAGGTCCCTTGTTCAGGATTGGCAATCTTTAACTTCAAAGTTGAAGTTTTTACTGTGTGTTTCTGCAACTAGCCCTACTAACTGGGCCTTTTTGCGCGACTAAAAAAAGCGCTCTGTTTTACTTCACCGTAGACCGATGGTAATAGCACACATACCTAAATGTTTTTAAAGAAAAATACATTGGTGCGTGGTCCGCCGGGATTTGAAACAACGACCTTCAGAATGAAAGTCGAGGTGCTACCACTACACAAGAGCGGTGTTGTCTTGCAAACCAAAATTGACCTATCTAGGATGCTTTGAATGTTTATCTATTCATACTACGCAAAAAGTGAAAGTACCTAACTACCTAGTAATTTTACACGTTTCTGCAAACAACTTTAGTTCTACGAATTGTGTGAATTTCAGCATAGATATTTCAATTCAAGCAATATGCTTCTATTGACGTCACGTCGGATACTAAGTAATTTCTGCCTTTTGCACTGGAGCTTTGGACCCGTGGGAGCTTTAGATTTCCAATTAAGTGTACCAAAGGGCTGGCTGCTAATTTGGCCAATAAATACTAACGTAGAATTGGTATACAAAGAGGCAATGCAGTTAGCCTTTTGTTTTATTAATTATTATCAAGTAATCATATCTAGAAACTCGATTTAATTGATTTAATTTATAAAGTTACCTCCTTTAGTCAGTAAATTTTATGTTTAATTAAAAAATAAACAAATTAGTCTACTAAATCGTTTCAAATTACGGATCAGTTTCGCTGTGCTTTATTCCTACTAAGCACGACTTTAAATTACCATTTTTTTTACTAAACAACCGCATTATACATGAACTTACTAAATAATTGCTGATAGCTAAGCTAGAACCCCAACTTTACCTCATAAACTTTGCAACATTTTTAATTTACGGCATCGTAAAGAAGTTTTACTGATATTTAAATCTCTACTAATTCTATAATACCTACTGTAAACCTAAAGCTACCCATTTCCGAGAAAATTGGTTAAGTAGGTAACAGCTGTTAGTGTTTATACGCATACTAGCTTTTGACGGCGACTTCGTTTGTATAAAAGTTCTTAAGACTATTTGTAGGTGCCTAATTTCGAATTCCTTAACACTAGCTTAGCTTTCTGCATTTAAATACGTACCGAGACAAGGTCATTCACAACTTCAAACCTCTACCTACAATCTACTTATAGGCTGAGCGTTGATACCTACGTTTTTTGGGAAAAAAACCCATCCTCTATTGAAGCATATGTTATTTTTTATACAGAAATGGGCATTTAGTTAAATGCCCTACTAAAGTTGTATTTACTTTAGTAGATATATTTTGTCCCTTTGGAAATAAGCTCGAAAAATAAGTACCTAAAAGTAGCATTGGGATAAAAAATATCGTAAACTTATTCGTCGTTACTTCCTTGTAAAATAATATCCAATAAAACGAAATGCTTTAACAAAAGTTTAAACAAGTGACTCTACTTTCCTAATCGTCTTTTTACGATCACAAAATATAATAAACGATAAATTGGATCAAACTTTTCCAGTGCCCAATTTACTAAGTAAGAAACGAATTTTAGGTAAGTACTTAAATAATATTGGTATTCTACATCTATAATGTTTATTTATTCACTTTATATAGAGTAGTACATATTTCAAAATTAAACAATTTCATACATAAACAATGCTAAAACTAAAAACACTAAAACTAACTAAAGCTAACAAAAAAAAATCTAATGTAGACGATTTAGATGTAGGTACGGAGCAGTTTATGGCGCTGTAGTGCCTGGGACAAATAATTAGATATTACATACTTTTGTATTAAAAATTCATACTTCCATACTTCTGGACTGGTCCCTATTATAGACAAGAAGGAGAAAGATCGCCTGATAGAGATCCATTTCAAACTCGTCTCTAACGGACGAGTTTTACCAGTTACAAAGTCAAACAGTTCGGAAGATTACTCAAACACCTCTAGAAAAGATGAATCAAAATTCGAACGTCGTTGTTAGAATACCCACCATCTAGGTTATTTCTAGGTTAAGATAACGCGTAGATTTAAGGCACTAATAAGATATTTGGCAAGTCCATTAAAAATATTCACGGTAGGTATCTTATATCAGGCTTAAATCAAGCTTGAGGTTAAAGTACAGTTTATCAAGATTTATTACCATCCCCAGACACATCTAGAAATAAATTGAACCAAGATATGGGCGGGCGTAGGTTCCACTTTAGCAACATAAATATAACACATGTGTGTGTATGTTTGGAAGGATAGTTAATGTTCCATTACAGGGCACATACCTTCGAAAAGGAAGGTAGATAGTAGGTAGATTTAAGTCGTCAACCTACCACTTAGCTATGAAAGGTGCATATAGAAAAGGCGATGAGCTACCTACACTATAAACTTAAAAATATGCTAACAAGTTTTTAATAACCTGAAGAAAAAATAATCCTTGAAAACTGTACCTGCGAGAATTGAACTCGCACCTGCCGTTTGCCGAGCGACCACTCGGATAGGCACTAGTTGACAGTTGACAAGATTCCAAAAAATCTTTCACCAATATAGAAAGCTACATTATCGAGGAGTAACATAGGCTACTTTTGTCCTTTATAACTTGGGTATGTCAAACACATTTCTAGATGTTTTTGAGTGTTGGCTTATATTTATTTTATTCAGTTTAAATGAGTAAATAAAATATAAGTATTTAAATATTTTTCAAGAGCTCGTGTCACGTTGTATGTAAATAAATAAATAAATAAATTGTGTCAACAACACACAGCGCCATCTAGCCCCGTGGTAAGCGACTAAGCTTGTGTTACGGTGACTAGACAACGGATATAATACTTATATTTATTTTTCTTTTGTAAATACATACATATTATACATAGAGGGACACCCAGACCAGACACAAATATTTATTTTTTAAGCATAAATACTTGCACCCGGCGGGAATCGAACCCGCAACCTAGTACACCTACGCAAGTAATGGCACATGAAACCGTCTGGCATCACGTCTAAAAGGATGTTAAGCTAAAGTTTATATTCCCAAGAAGCAGGTACCTAAGTGCCAGTTTACGATGCACCCTTAACTTTTCATTCTATCCTACACATAAAGTTTTGATGCCTCATGAGTCGAGTTATCACGAGTTAAAATAATATTATTATCTTACTTTACTATATACTATAGTAGATCATGAAAATACGACTTGTACGTGAATAGTGGGAAGGTACTCTAGGTACCTACATGTTATGGTCTCTTGTGTAGGTAGAGTATTTAGTCGGGTAAGATCGGATACGGGGTAAGATCGTATGGCTCAAATATCTCCCAAAATATGATCATGAGTTAATTTAACGTCAAAGGTCCACATATATACGAAGAGCGAAAACTGAACAGGTAAACCTGCTTCAGTTTGGACTGAACGAATCTGCTGCACAACATAGGTAAATAGCACAGTTTTTAGATTGTTTCAGCCAGAGTCTGGCAGTTTGGCCAACGAAGCCCTACGTACCTTAGTGATAGGCGCCTCAAGCGGCAATCCCTGTAGTTTGGCCAACGAAGTCCTACGTAAGCCGTCCGATGCCACGGAGCGGACGTCCAAAGATCCTCGTCTGATGGAGTGCAGAGAGCCCCGTCCCCTCTCGTTCTCGACTGTGTTCGATGTTTCGCACACGAAAACTATGTGCGATGTGCATCTAGAACAAAGAACAGTCTGTTGTAACTATATCATTTTATAGGGGATCTTGTGTTAACAAATAATATTTAAAATTTAATAAGTGTCAGGATAGTTTCGTTCGACAGAATTTTTTATGTTCATCAAAAGTGCTTCGGTCGTACCTTAATTTATTTAAACTAATTTAAAAAAAAAGCGGGTAATTTTTTAAACTAAATTTATTTAGCGATTTGGAGGAGATCGATGGCCTAGAGCCCGCCGATCATAGTGGTGCGAGCTAAGTATTGGCGCGGTCATTCCTTGGATGGATGACAGAAAGTGTGTGTGTGTAAAATATTTACTCAAGCTTTTTCGTGCTTTAGAAGGCATGTTAGGCAGTTCATCCGGTGGTTATCTCTTGATAGCAATCGTTAGGTCAAGTTGAAGGTCTAAAGGAGACCTGATAACTGCCCCTACACAGGTTAGCTACACTACTATTAATTATAAAACTAGTCGACCCAGCGAACTTTGTTCCACTTTGGAGGTAAAAAAAATCTATGACCGTCTCTTGGTTCTAAGCTAGCTAGCCCCACTCATTTTCAGTCAAATCGGTTCAGTCGTTCTTGAGTTATAAATAGTGTAACTAACACGACTTTCTTTTTTATAGATCAAATAAAAATACTTACGTACCTAGGTAGAGGATGCTAAAAAGATTAAATCTATTCAGTGCAAAATTATTCCGACGCGTTCTGAAATACAATAAAGGTAATAGCTACCTACAATATGGTATTCCATGAAAACGGACATTGATACTGATTGAAATAGATTTATACTGGGAATTTAAGTATGTATATAGGTTACTAGAACGTGTGTTGGAGGCTATTTCATTAGTACCCCTACTCTGACATGATGAATGATGATATTTAATAAAGACTTTTATTCATTCAGTTTTGAATTACAGAAAAACACTGAAGAATAGAATAAGTTTTTTTAAGTTCTGATACCGTTCCATCCGTTCGTATGGGTAGATATATATATATGTTATAGGCAATGTGTATAATCCGGCATTGTATAGAATGTCTAGGCATTGTATACATTGCCTAAAACGTTCAGGCAATGTGTATAATACGATTCATTTCATACATTGCCTAGGTATTGTATAAAATGCCCGAAGCGCATCAGGCAATGTGTATAATGAACGACGGCAGCGGTCGCCGAAGCGCCTAATACTATAAACAAAAACATTATTAACATTTATTTCATATACAGTGCGATTTTTATACATCACGCCTTTTTTATTTACAGAATAAGGCGCTTTGGCGACCGCTGCCGCGGCACGCTCGCTTCGCTCGCTCGCCAAAGCGCTGCGTGTAATCATGTTCTAACAGTAACCTAACCTAAACCAAAGTGGGGGTGCTCCGTTTAGTTTTTCCGTGCTTTAGATAGTTAGATAGCATCGGGATTTTAACTGTAAATATTTTAATATTAGATACCTATTCGAATACGTAACCCCCCAAACCCCCTGCTAATTGCTATCTAACTATCTAAAGCACGGAAAAACTAAACGGAGCAACCCGACTTGGTTAAGTTAGGTTAATGTTAGAACATGACACGCAGCGCTTTGGCGAGCGAGCGAAGCGAGCGTGCCGCGGCGCCTTATTCTGTAAATAAAAAAGGCGTGATGTATAAAAATCGAAACGCTGTCTACGCAAAAAATAACGTTACATACATTACCTATGCGTCAACCGGCATTCTATACAATGCCTAGGTATTCCATACATTTCCTAGGTAAAGTGTAAAATAGTTTGAACATTCAATATCATTTCACAAATTGCCTGGACGACCCCGGCATTCTATACAATACCTAGGAAATGTATAGAATGCCTGCATTATACACATTGCCTATAACATATAGTAACTACAGAAACTACCTAATCAATATGTTTCTAACTTTTGCAAAGAGGAAAGTCTAACTACTCTTTTTTCATATAAACGTAGTCGCTGTTTTCTCTCCGGATAAAGACATTAGAGCAAATATAATTATGCCGTAAAAAATATACAGTTATTATGCCATGAGCATTACCCTACGTTTTGGGTTCTTTTATATTCTAATTAGAATAGAAACACAATTTAGAAAAAAAAAAACAAAACGTATGATTTTATAGCATAAACAAATTTTCTCTAATATCCTAATCCAGGGAGGAAACAGTCGACAACGTAAATAAAGTTTTTATGGAGAAAAGAGTTGGTAGACTTTCCCCTTAAGAAAGCTTAGCCAAAAAAGTAGTAGGTACCTAAATATGGATTCTCAGCTCTTTTTCTTAGCAATTTTTACCACAATCTCACATGAAAGCGGCCCTAAATACTAAACCATACATACCTACCAGTAAACATATCTACCATACCAATAATTAAATATCTCGGTAAATCTCTCACAAACCGCATTCTGGTATTAAATAAAATTCCGGAATCCGGAAGGAATAAATTGGCTAAATACAATGAATCCGTATCAAATTCCTCATTGTCCTTGTAAGAGAAGGTAGGTATTTGAGAATAATTTCAGCGGCATTTCTATGTCGTAAACTAGATGATTGAAACCGTCTTGTTCGCGCTTCAATGGTTAACGTTACGTAATGGATCTTCCATTACTCTAAATTGTTACTGAATAATTTTATTTCAAGTATTTTGCTTTGTTTATTTCATGTGTCGACAATTTCTTCTTCGTATGCATACATTAGTACTAATATTAAATGCGAACGTGTGATACATTTTCAGGCCTAAACCGCTGAGCCGATTTTGATATAGAGATAGATGGGACCTTGCAAAAGGACTAGGCTACTTTTGATTCCGATATTCCCGAGTAATCGGGACTTACGTGGTTGAAACAGCAGGACACAGCCAGTACAAATTAAAAGTACTTAAATAAAACTTAGTTGCTGATCATTTTGTCAAGAGTTATTTAGACTGTATTACGTTACTGCGAATAATGTCATTGCGAAACATGTTACCGCGAAAACTAAATACCGCGAACGAACAGAACTGCGATGTTGTGGTAGTACGAATCATTATAACGCCGAAATCACACGCTGTGAAGCTCTTTACAGCTAACATTCAAAACTTCGAAGTTACTAAATAAGTATTGAGCTTCACGATCAAATTCTCGACTAAATAACTCTAATCCAATGCCGATAAATACATACCTTGTAAGTCCAATAGTAGCACCCCTACACGGCAGCAGTACAGTTTCAGGGGAGGCTCGCCTACGCAGCGTGATGGGCGCTTCCCAGTCGCGAGCGCCGCTCGCCGCCAAGCGCAGGGCTTCGCCACTAGCTGCCTCCGTCAGCGGCCGCGGACCTTCCTCCGTTCGCCAGCCCAGGACACGGCACCAAGCCTTGTTTGTAAGCTTAGGGATACATAGAACAGTTGTTTGTTTATATAGTCGAGTAATGTGACGACATCGGTTGACAGAAGGTCCTTCAGGCCCGCATGCGTTTTGCTTCGCCATTCGAATTGCGAGGGATTGGAACATTTACAGAGGCAAAGATAAGGTAAGGAGGAAGAGGAGGAGGAGGTTCTTAATTTGGTTTTGGTCTACTCATAACAGGAAATGAACTAATATGGAGAAATTGTTAACCTTCTTTGGTAAATATTCTTTGAAAAAAAATCTGTCTTCCAGACTTACCAGTATCCTCTGCTGATCATCAGTGATAGCAATGAGGTCCCTGCACCGGTCGGTGGCAGCCGCAAGCGCAGCCATCGCGGCGACCTGCGCACGCGACGTTGCCGCTGCCGTGCGCGCTTGCAAGATCTCCGCACACCATGCTACAATACCTACTGTTTCTACCATCACCTATTAAAGAGAAATATCCTGTTTTATTATATTTAGCCAGTCAGTTACATAAAATATAGGTGGCGAAATGACATGATCTGACAAATTGGCAATTCATCGCACGCAATCGTCGCAAACAGGGATGTAAGTAGGAAAGGTTTTGTAGTGCAGCACTATAAGCTCATAATAATAAATATGTATATCATAAAATACGAAACTCTGTACAATTGTGAAATGGAAAATCAATTTCAACCATTAATCATATTTGTCTGCCTTTGTCGTATTTAAACAATTTTCAGCCCCGAACTTAACTGTGCTCATTTGGACTCTGATGGACATAAATTGGACTCTCATGCGCAGATCCATATCCGATTTTGGGATCAAAATGTTGTTTGATAGCTCCTTGGGACCCAAGACCTAGTTTAACCGCCACCGCTCCTCATCCCTTAGTCACCTACGACACCAATACCTACGGGAAGAAATATCCTATCTATGCCGGCGCTACAAGGTCAGTATTCAATAAAAAAAAAAAAAAAAAAAATTTAAAAAACCCCCGACTTAAAAAATCTTCAAAGTTAAAACAAAACTTAACTTTAAAAAGGCAAAAATAATAAGCCGAAAACAAATTTCATGTCTCTGAGTAGGTATGTGGTACCTTACGTTCCCGCGTCGGGGGACGCGGTACTATAAGCACGGGTCGGTTACCATCAACTTCTGTGACACATTCCCGCGTCCCCCGACGCGGGAACGTAAGGTACTACATACCTACTCAGAGACATGAAATTTGTTTTCGGCTTTTTATTTTTGCCTTTTTAAAGTTTAGTTTTGTTTTAACTTTGAAGATTTTTTAAGTCGGGGGTTTTTTAAATTTTTAATTTTATTTTTTTTATTTCACCCTTTTTGTAAAAGCAATTTTGATGAAACATGCTTATTGTTGTCACAAAAGTCACGTCCTTTTATTTGATACCCCACTCGGGTATATTTGAAAACATTCGGTTTTTATTTCCGACCCTACATATACTTTGAACGGCTGAACCGATTTTGATGAAACTTGCATATTGTTGTCACAACAGTCATGCTCTTTTATTTGATACCCCACTCGGGCATATTTGAAAACATTCGGTTTTTATTTCCGAGCTTCAACCAACATATATTATGAACGGATGAACCGATTTTGATCAAACATAGCTAAGAACACTCGCGCAAAAGACACCTATTAAACAAAAAAAACTACATTCAAATCGGTTCATCCGTTCGTGAGCTACGATGCCACAGACAGATACACAGACAGACAGACAGACAGACACACAGACACGTCAAACTTATAACACCCCTCTTTTTCCGTCGGGGGTTAAAAACTAGATATAGACAAATCTATCTAAATAAAAGAAAGTCGTGTTAGTTGGTTAGTTACACTATTTATAACTCAAGAACGGCTGAACCGATTTGGCTGAAATTAGTGAATAATGGGAGGTAACTTAGAACCAGGAGCCAGACATAGGGTATTTTTTTTCCCACTAAGACGGAACAAATTTCGCCGGGTCAGCTAGTAATTTATAAATGCTCTACATAACATTTCTCGTACCTACCTACTGGCCATAATTAGATTGAAAAGTAGATTCAAAAATTAAATTAAAAATTTAAAAAACCCCCGACTTAAAAAATCTTCAAAGTTAAAACAAAACTTAACTTTAAAAAGGCAAAAATAATAAGCCGAAAACAAATTTCATGTCTCTGAGTAGGTATGTGGTACCTTACGTTCCCGCGTCGGGGGACGCGGTACTATAAGCACGGGTCGGTTACCATCAACTTCTGTGACACATTCCCGCGTCCCCCGACGCGGGAACGTAAGGTACCACATACCTACTCAGAGACATGAAATTTGTTTTCGGCTTATTATTTTTGCCTTTTTAAAGTTTAGTTTTGTTTTAACTTTGAAGATTTTTTATGTCGGGGGTTTTTTAAATTTTTAATTTAATTTTTTTATTTCACCCTTTTTGTAAAAGCGATTTTGATGAAACATGCTTATTGTTGTCACAAAAGTCACGTCCTTTTATTTGATACCCCACTCGGGTATATTTGAAAACATTCGGTTTTTATTTCCGACCCTACATATACTTTGAACGGCTGAACCGATTTTGATGAAACTTGCATATTGTTGTCACAACAGTCATGCTCTTTTATTTGATACCCCACTCGGGCATATTTGAAAACATTCGGTTTTTATTTCCGAGCTTCAACCAACATATATTATGAACGGCTAAACCGATTTTGATCAAACATAGCTAAGAACACTCGCGCAAAAGACACCTATTAAACAAAAAAAACTTCATTCAAATCGGTTCATCCGTTCGTGAGCTACGATGCCACAGACAGACAGACAGACAGACAGACAGACAGACAGACAGACAGACAGACACACAGACACGTCAAACTTATAACACCCCTCTTTTTCCGTCGGGGGTTAAAAGGGATATAAGGTGGACAAACAACTCTCAAAATTTCAAAGCATAGTTAAATTCTAAAACCCATTCATAAAATTTATAGAGTATGTATTTAAAATTATTGATTGATGAATAAATAATGTGAGTTCACCAAAATTAGCTCTAATCCTGGCGAGATTGAATTGATATTGGAGGAAATATGATTGATGACAACCTTTTCGAAAACAAATTGAGGAGGAAAGCCACATTTCAATTATAATAATGACAGTTTTGATACGAAGCCTGTTATTTAATATACTATCAACTTTTGAATAAGTTATTGTATTGAAAATTGATCCTAAAAGGGTTCGAGTTTTCTGTAAAAGTAGGTAGGTACTTAATATAACCTTTTAGCAGCCCCTTATTTCCAATCAATATTTGATAAGCTGTTTTAATTGCCAAGTAGTTACTAGGTAATTCAAAAGGTCCCTTGAAGACCCGTTATTTTCTTCAGAACAGGGAATTCGCTGGAATTGAACTGTTGTTCATGAAAACGGGGACTCCGGGGAAGTTTTAGAACTTTACTCATGAAATATTAAAAAAATAATGAAGCAAAAGCTATTTTATTACCGTTCTGTAGGTACAATACCTACTTATATCTGTAGGTACTACAATATCGTGATCACGAGTAAACTTTTTTATTTCATCGTGTATTGCCCGAGTGAGGTTCGGTACCGTACTTTAAAAACTTCGTCTCGTTTTGCTCATTAAGGTAGAGACAGGGGCGGATAAAGGCAAACATTTTAATGAAATTCTCCACTTAGAAGTTCCCTAAGCATTTTGTGGCAAATGAAGCTAAAAAGTCGCTGTGGGGCATCTGATTAAGCGGTTGTCTGTGTTGTACAAGTAGGAACCATTTTCACTACCAAAGTGGTAAATTATTATAGGTATGATTGTAATGAATGATATTCAAATCAAATATTGGACTTGAATCCCTCGGAGTTTTCCTGATATAGCGTTAAATAACATCTTGAGCATGTAAATAAGGGTAATTGTATATAACCTAATATTGCTGACTTTGCGGTTTCTCCCAAATGAACATCGAGATCGGAAAAGGGATGAAAAGTAGCCTACCTACAAGTAGGTATATTATTACATCTTTGTACAAGAATCCATTTATCCCTGTAGCAAAATTAATCAAAATATCCACTAATCCCAGAGGCGTGAAAACGTCGCAGACACAATTACTTTATCATCTATACCTACTATTAGTCTGGATTTAGTAGCGGTAACCATTTACTAGGATTACTATGAGAATCGAACCTTATTGTATTAACTTACATTTTACCGGGTCTTAATCGAGTATTAGGTATTTATTATTATAACTTATTTATTTACCTCGACGTTTCAACCATGTTACAATGGTAAGTATACCTATACAACCACCAAAACCATTTGTAACAATGTGGGCAAATCGTGTGAATTTAAAAAGCTTACCATACCTACTTAGGTATACTATCCTAAATACAACCCTGCAAGGAACGTTCGTGTCGGTTTACAGTAAAACTTTACCAAAGGATACCTAGATTAGTGCTTTCACCTTCACAAAACTTCTGCTAAATGTCAAATGTACCTATATGTATTTAGAACATTTACGTCTAGTTCTAGTCTAAGTGCTTTAAGTTTTAATGCAGATTGCACTTTGATATTAGCTTATCTTAAGTTTATTTTAAGCTTTATTAAAAGCTCCGCTCCGTAATCCTCTCAGATTTTTTTATTAAAATATCTCAAGGTGGCTTTTTATAACATTTTTATTATACAAGTATGGGAAATTCAAATCAGAATTTTAATTTATGAAGGTGTATGAAAGGTTTAATGTTTTTTGTGTGATGAAAAGTGACGTGAACCGAATTGATAATGGACGTAATGAAGCGGCATCACATTTTGAAAACTTCTATCGCATTTTTTGGCTTCTGCCGAATAGCCACCGGCAACTAAACGAAGTTAGTTTATCTTAGCTTCGCATAGTCGAGCCAGTTCTTCATGCATGTGCACCTACCGCAAAGTATAGAAAACTTATTTTTGACAGTGGATGTCAGCGTACTCTGCGGTCATTTACCTATTTATTATCGCACTAGCTGTTGCTCGAAACCCGTCGGGTTTCGGCTAGTTCCGATTCCATCCGGTTGCGTGGTGAATTAAATTCAATTGTCATATTGTTTTTCAATATCGCTATGAATTAATTAGATATCTAAATACATCAGATAGCAGAAAAAGCTCGAATTCGTGAAAAAAAAAAATCGTGGAAGGCGCTGCGGCGCCTTCCACGGTCAGTACTTCCCTGGGCGACCGTTTAAGTGTGGAATTTTGCACAGTGGGAGGTAACGCGCGCTGCTCATCTATAGGTACCTACTAATATTATAAAAAAGTCAAGTTTGGGTAAGTATATAGAAGGACGTTGGTATGACGGAAACGTATCGTGATCTTCGTAAATAATAAACCGATTTTGATGATTCTTGCACAAACATATGTACCTATATTGCATTATCCAAAAGCATATTATGCGCCTAATCTTGAGTTATGTCATTTTAAATAACAAAAACACGATTTTTCTTGAATGACCAGTGTGCTAACACCTATTTCAATCAGGTTTGTTACTCGATTCGGGACGGGGAACAATAGGTATCAATAACAGTAGGTATACCTACAAAAACAATTGTAAAAACAAACATAGAATACAAAAATAATCGAAGAAAGAACAATACAACATTAAAACTAATTAAGTAAAAGCAGTAAAAATCATCAAAATTGTAACCGTAACTTTAATCATTTAGGAGTTTTCTAATGAGAAGGTGGTTTCGGGTTGCTATTTCTACCTAGTTTTTCATAAGCCGATTCTATCGATAAAAGTCCAAAAATTTGTAATTTACTGCATTGTGGGATGCTATTCTGCTCATCTTTCCGAAGGTTCGATTTTCACCAAGATTTTATGGAACTCAAAAAAAAAGAATTATCGAAATCGGACTTCATATACGGAGTACGGCGGGAACATATTCACATAGATACCTACATACAAAGAATATACTGAATGGAGAAATTCCTCCTTTTTTGAAGTCGGTTAAAACAGCCATTATAAAGAATTTTCGTACGTTCAGTCAGATCTGGACATATGGAGACACATAGGTATACGGTATTTTAAGAATTTCCGGCTATCCGGTTTCGTTTTTCAAATGACCGGATATCCGGATATCATGTGTTGATTCCACACAACACACTTCTTCAATACAACATTCAAACAAATTAAGTAAAATTTCCGGAAATCCCGTTTTTGTTTTAATTGCCGAATATCCGGCTTTTTTTAAATTGCCGGATATCCGAAAATCATATGTTGATTCCACACAACACACTTCTTCAATAAAACATCCAAACTAATTAAGTAAAAGCAAAAAAACACTATTGCCGGATAACCTGATCGGATATCCGGACAAAAAGTAGCCTAAATGTTAATCCGGGTCTAAAGCTATCTGCATTCCAAATTTGGTTAAAATCGGATAAGCCGTTTCTGAGATTAGCGGGAACAAACAAACAGACAAACAGACAAAGTCATTAAAAACAGTTGTTTCGTGTTTAGTTACCGATTTTGAGACGGCCTGCATTTTTTTTTTTTGGAAATAATTCTATTAGGTACAGATTTTTTTATCGCTACAGATTTATAATATGTATAGATATACTTAGGTATATGTAGTTACCTACCCCGGTGGTAAAATTGGGGATGCCCGATGGGAACATACGATTAAATCAGCAGGGCTATTCACGCCCACCGATCCGAATCCGACGGTCGGTACAGTAGTTTTTCGGAATCTTCATTCCGAGCCGAAAAATCTGGAAATTGCGATTCAGGCTACCGTTTCCGCAAATTCGGAAACTCGGCCGACGGAAGTCATATTTTTCCGATAAAAAATCATAAACAATTTTCATCTACATTGAATCTTTCATCTACACCAAAATAATCACAGTTGTCAGTGTCAAACAAGTGTTGAGACTTCAGCGTCAAACGCAGTGTTGCCAATTTGGCAGATTTATCGCCAAAACCACCGGTTCTGGGGAAGGTTGGAAATGGCGAAAATATTTTTAGCAACTTATTCTGATTACATTTTCCCGGGTCTTAGTCGCGTATTGTTATTTATTTTCTTACCTCGATGTTTTATTTTATTTTTACAATAGATGTAACAATATTGTCGGAACTGCACCAGCTTTTTTTTCGCATAAAAAAACATGAAATTTGTTTGAGACATCACCTTTAGTACTAACTAGTACCTGCATTATATTATCTCAATGAGGTAATGTTTAAAAATGTAACTTCTGGCGGAATTTTAATGGACATTGACGAAATTGAAAAAATTGGTAATGGTATCACTGACAATACGCGGTTGAAAGTTTTGCTGTTTCGAAACTTTTGGCAGTTTCTGCTTTTTCTTCACTTCAAATAAATCACAAAATATGCATCGACCCTCGAGGTGGAGAGTCCACCTTCACGAGGACCCCCCAGCGCTCCCTCCAGTGCCAGAGCCCCTCGAGCGGCTGATCCGGTCCTCGAGGTCCTCGAGAGGCAGGCTGTGGCACAGGAAGGGATCGCTCCCGCCCTGCTGGTTCTCGCTGCCGCAGTAGATAAAATGGCTGATGTAATGAAGAGTTTCCGCCTATGAGGTAAATTAATAAATAAGACTTTTTTTTAAATAATTTAATATAGTTAAAATAAACATAAATTAAAAGTAAATATAAAAATAAAGTTAAGTAAAGTGAGTCCTCTCAAACTGTCCCTCTGTTAGGCGAGGGTCTCCTCTTAGAGGGGTTAGCAAGACACCACAGAAGCAAGAAAATAAAAAAAAGCAGATTTAGTAACTAGGCTACAGCACGCCTAGCTACTAAATCTGCCCTTACTTCAAGTCCCCTTTGGTGTAACTCACTACAAGTGACATGAAAATTTTCTTGCTGTTGGTCGGCATCACTGGCAATCACTAACTCTCCAATGTCCAACTCCGCCAGGCCAGCCTCCACGAACATATTGTGAAGCACTGCGCATGCATTGACCGCCTTTGTTGGTGCACACTCCAACGCCCTGTGGCTATTTAAGCACCTAAACCGTTCCTTGAGTACTCCAAAGCGTCGCTCAATGGAATTGCGTGAACGGATTTGGACGTTGGTGTAATGCTGCTCAAGCATGCCTTGTGCAGCATGTAAAACGGGAGTCAAGAGCCAGGGCTCCAGTGGATATCCTGAATCACCTGAAAAAATATAACTGCTATTATTATAAGATTCAGAAATCATTATAATCATTTTTGTTACAGAACAGAAAATTATAAACAGAATACTAACCAAGTAGCCAACATGGGTCTCCTCTGGAAACTCATATCATTTTGTCTCGGAGCAGGCTGCACCTCCATGTGAAGGCATTGTGGCTGCTACCCGGGTATTTCGCCAACACATTAAGGATCCTCAGTTCACTGTCACACACCTGAGTTTAAAAATTGATATTTGTTAAGTATTTGTTATTGTAAAGGAATTTCTAGTTAATCTTATTAATGAACACAGTTTAAAACAATTGATTAAGATTACCGCTTGGACATTTAAGGAGTGGTATCCCTTCCGGTTGATGTAGAGCTCCTCATTCCTACTAGGTTTTTTGATAAAAACATGGGTACCATCAACATACCCCACTACCCCTAGGACTCCAAACTTTCTGAAATTTCTGAAATAGAGTAAAAATGAAACTAAGTAATTGTAATTAACGAATTGTAAGCAGTTGGTAGTGATTGATACCATGGTTAGTTTTATCTTTAGTTGACTTGAAAAAGGTTCTCGGTTCATAGCTTTATTATTATTATCTACTTTAGGATTATTATTTAAAAAAATAATGACAGAATGTTAATGTTAGTTATAGCATTTTTATTATAGATAATTTAACTTTGGTTGCTTAATGAGACCAAATATTAAGATTTGTATGTTGTTCATTGTGCTGTTTAATGTTTTGTTTTTCTTTTAAATTACAAACAAATTCAATGTAAACTCATTTTCCCGGTCCTAATTGTACTCTACTGTTACTCTACTTACCAATAAATATGTTACTTCTAATTTTATATATTTCATTTAACACTGGATAGAGTTATGTAAGTACCTACTTACTTATTAATAGTGAGCTGTGTGTTTGCTGGAAACACCACCCACTTTTTAAGGATGTCAGGGTGGTTCATGGCATTAACCACCTCGCTAATGGCCCTAGACACCGATGCCTGGCTCATACTTACATCGGCGTTTCGGCCACAAGGTCTTTGATATGTGCCATTACCAAAAAAAAACAAGGCGGCGGTGAGCACCTGAATAATACGGATGTATCTACTACCTAAAATTATGTAAGATTTTACATAGAGGTAATTTGAATAGGTACTTGTGTAGTTTCAACTTGCCTGTCGGCAGGTAGGTAACTAAACCAACTTACCTTTAATTCGACTGTCAGAGCAGTCACCATACTACCACCAGACATATAGGACCTCACTTGCTCTACAAGGCTAAGAGCCATGTCTGGTCCTATATTTTTTCTGGAAAATGCTCCCAAGGAAGGGATTCGTCACGTCCCTGTTACGATGGAGCATTAAAGTGGTTGACCTTTGTTGCGCTCCGCGGCGCCTATTGCGGTTGCGTAACGCAAGAATTATTTCCATCTGAAATTATCCATATTTTCGAAAAAGATGTCTAATAATATTATAGTATATCCGTTGTCTAGTACCCACAGTGCAAGCCTAGTTGCTTAGTTTGGGGCTAGATGACGATGTATGCAACGTCCTTTACATATTTAATTAAACAAAATAACCTTATAATATTCTTTTCAAACATAAACAACAATCTAAACCGAACTTCGGTAGGCTTTCCGACGGCTAAATCCTATCGGTAAGATTCCGAATCAATAGCTGTCAAATTCGTTCAACCGACCCGAATATCGGTTTTGTGAATCGCAGTTCGTGTCACTATACTCTGTGGATCGTGTTTTTTTTAACTTTATCCGACATCGGTAGCGGTCCGAAGCTCTCTGAATAGCCCTGCAGGTCGGTGACCAGATAAGAGGGAATGACCAGACAAGATCGGAATTTAAGCAAGCTAATGTTAATTTTAACTAACTTCGTAATTGTACAGTCAGACCTCGTTCAAAGAACCCTATCACAATTTAAATAGTTTCTCCAAACTCCCGACACTTCCATTTCTCGTAACTTATTTACAGCTCTAATGTAATCAACTTAATAATGCCAATAAAGTCCGAACTGTAAACTGAAATGTAATTTTACCTACTCTGACGGTCAGCGATAAATTGGGTCTAAGCAATGCCTACAGTAGTGTGAGTGCCTCAATCAAACCCCGGCCATCAAAGTTACAGTCCATGAGTACGAAAGCTCTAAAACGAAATTGATATACATATCTAAGGAAGACGGAACGGATCTTGTTCCACCTCCGTCTCGCCTTACGAGAACTAAACTATGCTCAGGTCTGGGGACATGATCTGACTATAATACTGATCCCCGAAGGTGCCTTACGGTGCCGTAGGGTATAGCGGGCCTTTCACAAAAAGACAATTGGGCGAACGGTTCGGACCGTATATCATAAACCTGAATAGGAGTGTAGAGTTGATGATTACCCTCTTCCTTCTTCTAAATGAGCATGTTACATCTTAGAAAATATCATCACTTATCATTAGGGGAGATAGTGGTCAAATGCACCTCTATCAACGTATGTAAAATATCTAAAACTGCTATGGTTCTTACGGTGAAGGATAACTTATAGTATATTATGCAACTAGTGAATAAAAGACGGATTTAGTGCGAGGGCCGTAGATGAATCACGAGCAAGTGAAGGATTCTAACGACTGAATCACGACCATAGGGAGTGATTCATGATGATTGAATCACGAGCGTAGCGAGTGATTCAAGTGTTAGAATCCTGAACGACGCCAGTGTTTCATGGCCCTCAATGTAAATCCGTACTTTATTCAAGAGTTGCATACTATACTTTATACCATGACTACGAGAAAAAAAACCGACTCGCGTCGCGTACGAAGGTTTCCGTACCACTATCACGTACCACAATCGTACCACGTACCACAATCGGGTACAGAACCCTTAAATGAACACTGGATCGGCAACCAATCCGTGAACGCAACGCGTACGTTAAAATTTATTTTACCACTGGCGCCAGTCTCAATTCATCAGTAGATGGTAAAAAGTGCTAGTGGTAAAAATACATCGCGGTATCGTTGCGTTTTTATGTCAAAATCACGTTGTTGAATGGTCCTTAAATGTTTTTTTTTATCTATTTGTTGTTATAGCGGCTAAAGAAATACATCTACTGTGAAAATTTCAACTGTCTAGCTATTAAAGTTTATGAGATAAAGCCTGGTGACAGACGGACAGACAGACGGCAAAGTATCAGTAAAAGTGTATCGTTTTTATCCTTTGGGTACGGAACCCTAAAAAGAATTTGTATGTCGAGTATTCTTAGCGCAAGGAGTTTGTATCAAGTTTTTTTTCACGTAAGGAGGTTGTATATGCATTTAGTTAGATGGACGACGAGTAAATTGTGTTCTAAATTCAACATTTAAACAGCGTGAGTAAAAGTCCTTTTTATTCACTGTTTTGCGTGAATAAAATAAGCTTTTAAGAGTGTGAATGGTATAAACTATATTACCCATACACAAACCATGCTATTATAATTTTACTACGTCTCATCATAAACTTAGTACACAAATTGATTTTAATAGTTCACGTATTGAGAATATTGTACTTACTTCCAAACATTTGTAGATGTATACTCCTTCTAGGGTACCTATTCTATAGCTAAAATGGCTCAACTATGCCTCAGGTCTTTTCAATTTTAGAAATATTTTAAAGGAACAATACTTCAGCAAAAACACAACGGATGATCGATGGAGAGCGGGATTCGAACCAACAACACATCTTACTCAATCCGGGAGCACTGACTTGACCAATTAGTCTACCTGCGTCTCGGGGGCTCATACGTCGAATATAAGCATCCGTATTGTTCTATATAATGTATCTTTTCAATTTTATCGAAACCGGTTGAGAAATTGTTAGTAATTTTGCAAAAAGAAACAAAACTGAAATTTTCAAAACCGTTTTCGAGATAAATTGAACAGAGCTGAGGTATAGTTGGGACATGTTAGTTATTAAAAAACTAACATGTCTCAACTATGCCTCAGCTTAGAATAGGTGCCCAGTATCCGACGCTTTGAAATAATTAATAACGGGTTTAATATGACAGTGAAGGTAAATTAATCGGTTAACCCCAATTGTAACCATTGTTCACGAAAACTCGCGTATTATGATTATCCTATTTAATTGTCTGATTCCCTCGTGAATTATAACTTCTTACTTCATATTTGGTTGAAGGGTTTTGTTAAGTTAAAATTTAGGTCTATCTACGCCCATTTCATCGTATTCTATTCACATCTCTTCTTCTTCGTGTCAAAGACTCAATTTTAAATGTACTCTCACTGAACTTGGCGACATTATTTGTAGCTGTATTCAGGTCCTCCTTCAAATAATTAGTGGGGCGCATAGAGCAGACCATGAAGAATCGTTTTATATAGGTTTATATAGGTATAATTTTGGTTTATTGGAGTGCTGTGAACTATTTTTATTAATCATGCCGAAAAAAAAACATGGCTAAAGTTACTTATGTACCTACTTAGATTTCTAGAAACACCACGGTGTTTATTTACCAGCATTAATAATATTATTAACCTGAATTCATCTAAACGAACCTGTGAACTCCCACGGGTTCTTGATTTCTTACACAAATTCAGAGAAAAATAATCATGATTTATTTCTTACTTTTATTACTAAAAGCGTAAAAAATCTACAAATAGAAGAATTATATTTATTACTTATTTTTGACGCAGATTACTAAAATAACGGTAAATACCTACCTAAGTACAAAAATAACTTCCATTTAACACTGAGCCTTATTAAATGTTAAAATGATCTGACGTGGAGTGACCAACAGTAATGGATTTTCCTGTCATAGTTAATATACGTACCTCTACCTAGCTAAAATACCTTTGCTTATTTATTAATGAATTGAACCTGTTCAGTACCCCTACCATGAGTTGCTACGTAAATGCGTACACTGTAACGTCAACAGTTTGGTCATGTTCGCAACGCAAAATATCGGGTCTCGCAGTCGACATTTCGCGAACGTTGCGGCAGGGAACAGCCGGAGGTCAAGGCACAAGGTCAAACTGTTAACGTTACACTGCACGTATTTACGTACCAACTTATGGTAGGGGTACAGATACATGTACGTCTCATTTGTTTGTTAAAAATGATACCTACCGATAGAGTTGCCGAAGAATTGAACTTTAAAGCGTACAGTTTATAGATAAGGCTCTAATAGATTAGAAGTGGAGAAGCTAATTTATGCATCAAAGTGAATGAGTATTTCAATCAGTTAAAAAAGTAGGTGTAAGTAAAACTACATTTTTACATAACTTACCCTATTGTATCCAGCCTCCAGATATGGTAGAACGGCGAATTCATCTTTGAGATACGCACTGAAACAAACAAAATAAACTTTTTTAATAGATTGTAATAGATTATTCGCCGCTCTGCTACCACAAGAGTAAATGTGCTACTACGGCGCGGGCGCCTGCTACGAGACGCCCGCCGCTGTAAATGTTATGTCGATACCAAAATCATATCGTAAAACGTCGATACGTCGCGTCGTGATAAGAGAATTAATAACAGAATACACAATGAAGTCCCAGTAAAATGTTACTACGATCGAGTTGGTAGTCAAACTCAAACCGCCATCTAAGAATGAATGAATGAATGAATAAATTATTTATTGTACATACCAAATACATTACATACATCACAAAGAAAACATACACAACTTAAAACTAGGTGGCACAAAGGGCGGGCTTATCGCTTATAGCGATCTCTTCCAGGCAACTTTTGGATGGACAACAAGATGAGACAGGTGAAAGGTAGGGTGTAAGATTGCACAGTCAGGGCCTTACCTTACCAGCTCTAAATAAATAGTGCAGTTCTTAGTAGCACTGATTAGTGATTAGGTCCTGAATTGTTTGGCTTAATAAAATTGTTCATGGTACAAATACATGACATACCTACCTACACCAAGAAATCTAAGTAATTTTTGGTGTCTGAAAAGTTATTTATTTATTATTAAACAATCTAAAAAAAACTGCACGAGTAAGGTTCTGCAATCAAGATGTCGTTTGTAAATGACGTCACTAAATAAATACATAATTTGTATACCAACCAAGCACAATTTAAGTATGTCTTAAAATCCAATGTTTTATTTTTTACAAGTAATTATAAGTAAGTACCCAACATTTATGTAGATCTATATAGATTTATGATTTGAAAAGACTTGTCTCGCCTCGGGCTGGGAACAACAAACGACGATAAAGTAACGTACCGAGGGAATTATTATATGTATTGCTATGATAAGGTCCTTGTTTCCTTCTACTGTTACTCCGCAACAGAGATATTTTCGGGAAGTTATTATAATGATTTTGGTAATGGAGCTACTTATCAAAGTTCCTCGGAATGTTATTGTATTGTTTTTTCCTAATTGGCATCTACGGATTTACCTTCACAAATATGGTTTTCAAGTGGAATTAACGACGTTATAACTTGATCTTGTACCTACAAGTTATCCGAGTGGTTGTTACGTGAACGACCACTATATAAGAATCTGGTTGGTCTAAAGATGCCCGGCAACAACCTCTCATTTAAAAAAATAGTAATGAGCTGTCAATAAAAAAAATGTATTAGTCTAGGAATGACCGATTCTCGAAATGACTATAGTCTATAATTGACCAATTCTTGAAATGTAGGTACAATTCTATAAATGACAGAGTCTACAAATGACCGATTCTATAAATAACTGTTTTTTTGTTAAAAAAGTAGAGGATGGCCATACTACAAATTCCTAGTAGGCCAAGCAGCAGGGAAATCACATTACAAAAGGTAGTGTAAGAAATTTTATGATTTTATGTTATTTAGCTAAGTTAGCTTGATATAAATTCAATTTCTTGACCTTGGGGCACGACTGGGTATGTCCGATATTTTGAGTTTAATATGCTTTTTGCACATAGTGTCATAGTGTCGATAATAAGTCGTATGACAAAAGTGTCTAAGAACAGTATGTAGAAGTCAAAAACTCTTACATTCTGTCCATACATGTCAATTCTGTAGGTAAAAAGTTACAATCAAAAGAAGAAAAATGTTAAATGCGCCATTTAGGACACCGTGTCGTACTACTAGCGCCATCTTGTAGGCGGCCACCACAAATAATTTGTTGTTGCTTATTATGGAATTATTATATTTTTATTGATTGTAACTTTTTACCTGTAAGACTTACAGAATTGACATGTATGGACAGAATGTAAGAGTTTATGACTTCTACATACTGTTCTTAGACCTTTTGTCATATCACTTACTATCGAGGCACTATGTGCAAAAAACGAAATATGAGCAAAATATCGGACATACCCCGTCGTGCCCCAAGGTCAAGAAATTGAATTTATGTCCAGCTAACTTAGCTAAATAACATAAAATCATAACATTTGTTACACCACCTTTTGCAAGGCTACGTAAGAGGTGATTTCCCTGCTGCTTGGCCTATAGTGTGTAAACAGAAAAATATTTGCTTGAGTTGCAGTGGAGTAGTGATATAACCACAGAATAGGCGATAGTCGTAAAGAAATTCGCAAATCTACGGCGACGCACCGCGAGTTATCAGTTCAGATCAGTTCAGTTATCAGAAAAAAAGAAAAAGTATAACTAATAACTCCTTATAAGTAAATACAGTAGACTTCTCATTATCCTTTTAAAAATAGGTTTGAATTGTATTCTTTAATAAATAGTTTCAGTCTCACATTAAAACGGTAAACTATTTTAATTTCCTCGCAGTCACCGTTACTAAAACATCGTTGTTTGAGATAAGTCACGAGCCCCGTGCTTTGTCACGGGATCTGACGGACGTAACTTCCGTACCTACGAACCCTCTTAGATCAGAAACTTTCAATCGGCGAAACCCACTGCACTCTATACAGGGTGTTTCGACGAGGGGGTATTAAGCCGAAAGGGGGTTGTTCTGGAGGTCTAAGCGAACAACTTTTATTTTACGACTTTTGGAAATTCGTACTTTTTTTCCGAAAATTTTAAAGTTGTATCACTAAAAAAACCAGCTGTTTTTGTAAAAAAAAAGTCAAATAATGTTTAGATTGTAGTGGTCCAAACTAAATAAAAGGGCACCTTAAGGCCAATGACATCAAACTCTAAAAACGGGGCAAGTGCGACACTCGCGCACAAAGGGTTCCGTACCACTATCACAATTGGATACGGAACCCTAAAATGGTTTACAACAACCAATTTTTAAATTTTATAGGAAAATATGAAATATTTATCTTCGATTCTACTCCCATCAAACGACCGAATCACTCAATAAAAAAAAAAAACCTTGGCACAAAGAAAATCTGAAACTTATAAGAAACTCTTTGGTAAGTAAGGCAGACTGGTATATTTGACAGATAGGGCAGCCATTTTGAATTCCATGACCAACTCGATTTGTCCTGACCAATCAGAAGCGACCTCACATTGAACTAAACTCCTTGTTATTTTTGAAACACGTTTGTTGTATGGGAGCCCCTTTTAAATAATTGTTTTATTTTGTTTTTAGTATTTGTTGTTGTAGCGGCAACCGAAATACATCTTCTGTGAAAATTTCAACCTTCTAGCTATTACGGTTCATGAGATACAGCCTGGTGACAGACGGACGGACGGACGGACGGACGGACAGACAGACAGACAGACAGACAGACAGACAGACAGACAGACAGACAGCGAAGTCTCAGTAATAGGGTCCCGTTTTTACCTTAAGGTACGGAACCCTAAAAAAACAGCTGATTTTCATGGAAACTTTAAACTCAAAATTTTCGAAAACTACTTCGAATTTCCAAAACTTGTAGAACAAAAGTTGTTCGCATAGACCTCTACAACAAACCCCTTTTGGCTTAATACCCCCTCCTCGGAGCACAGTGTATATACAAGTACGCTGGAATTGCTTTACCATACCCCATACCGTGTAAGTCCGTGTATACCGTATACGGAACTAATAGTTCCGTGGACGGTTACTATCACTTTCAATAGACGCTGTTTTCTTTTGAAAGTGATGGTAAACGTCCACGGAACTAATAAATAGTTCCGTATACACGGAACTATTAGTTCCGTATACAACATGGCGCAGATCAAATAGGCACAAAATTCAGCTGCGATCTCATGTCCAGCGTACTTGTAGGTATTATAGAGGTCAGTGGCTTAACCTGAACAGACGACACCTACAGCACACATGTACGAATTTCTTTAAATACATGGGTGCTGTAGTTGTGGGTTGTTTTAGGTAAAGTGAGGTGTTTTATGTAGATAGATAGGTATATAATATAATAATGTGTCTAAAAAATTGTTTATTTATATGTTACACACAGTTTAATAACTAACTGACACAATTATGAACGCAACGCAACGTACAATGATTAAAATATATCCGGAAACTATCTAACATGAATGTACCTTACCTATGAAAATTACGCATAAGTCGATTTTTTGTCAAAGTATCGGTCGATTGAAAATCTGTGGTCTCCGAGAGCTCAGAACCTACTTCATTACTTTACTTTGTGCCTTTGTCACGGAATAATGGAATGATGTTAGTTGGAAATAAAGGAAAACATGATACTTCATGCCGAACTTGGACGAATGTGTGAAACTTCGGCTTTTATGTAGTACTATAGCTATGTCTTGCGGTTTCACTTGCGTAAGTTCTGATCCCGTAGGACCGTGGGGAAAAACGTTTATTATCGGATGCCTACATGATTATAAATAACACACTATCGGCGGTATAGGCTGTGCGTTGATCCAGTAGTCAGTACAAAGCAATTATAGATATAAATACTAGTGAAACAGGTAAACACACCTAGTATTTATATCTATAGTAGTTTATTTTACCGTTCTGTAAAATAAACTACTATAGATATAAATAAGATAATATATACCTAATATATAGATACTAGCAGTGCCCGCGACTTCGTCCGCGTAGAAAAGTGACTTTCAGGATTTGTTTATTTATTTCTTCTCATCTGAGCGATGTTCCCGGTTGCATCCCTCTCGAGAGCCCGGGGTCCGATAAACCCCAAATTGTTTTTTTTTATTTGGGGTCGGCGCAGACGGGATCAAGCAGTTTATCCGCCACCGCGCGGGGAGTACTTAAGGTTAGCTATTACATACGGAAATTGACAATAATAACTAAAAAAGACGTTTGTTGTATGGGAGCCCCCATAAATTTTTGTTTTATTTTGTTTTTCGTATTTGTTGTTGTAGCGGCTACCGAAATACATCTTCTGTAAAAATGTCAACCGTCTAGCTATAACGGTTCATGAGATACAGCCTGGTGACAGACGGACAGACGGACAGAGGGACAGACAGACAGACAGACAGCGAAGACTCAGTAATAGGGTTTCGTTTTTACCCTTTGGGTACGGAACCCTAAAAAAGAAGTATTAAAAAGTATCGCTGAGCACAACCGCTTTGCAAGGAGCCGACCGCGCTCATACATGCGCGCGCAATACTTAATACTTATTTGGTTGCAACATACTTACATTTTTAATATCGCGATATCTTTTGAATGAAATGTCCGAATTAAATAATTCAAAAGGTCCTAGAAAGGTATTGAATTCGTCTTGAATATGAAGTAATTTATTTTGATAAGGATTAATACCAAGGTACAAAATAAAAGGTTATTAAAGCGACGGCATTTTAATTATTTACAAAAATTACAAAAACACTTATTGTGAGATAACTACAATAGTTAGACATATGGTGTCGCGATGTATTTTGTAGACAATTACATGTTCTACAAAGTTGTAGTACATAGTTTTGTTCTATATCCAATAGTTTTCGCAGCGCACGCGGCGTAAGGAATTTTTTGGTAATTTTTTTCACACCTTGTGTTACATTATTGGACTTTTGGTAAGGATCCCTATTTTTTTTGAAAATATAATATAGCCTATAGCCATCCTCAATAAATGGACTATCTAACACCAAAAGAATTTTTCAAATCGGACCAGTGGTTCCTGAGATTAGCGCGTTCAAACAAACAAACAAACAAACAAAAAAACAAACAAACTCTTCCGCTTTATAATATTAGTATAGATATAGATATAGATAATACACACCTAGTATTTATATCTATAGTAGTTTATTTTACAGAACGGTAAAATAAACTACTATAGATATAAATACTAGGTGTGTCTCGCGGTTTCACCTGCGTAAGTCCCGATCCCGTGAGAATTTCAAAAAACCCTATCATATAAAGAACACTCTCCAAATTTCAGCGTTTTACTATATGCGGTTTAGGCTGCGCGTTTATTCATCAGTCAGGACAGAGCATTTATTGATTTTATTATCAATATTTTATTATAGACTAGCTGCGTCCCGCGTTTTCACCCGCGTAAGTCTCGATTACCGTAGGTGAATGTAGCTTTCTAATGGTGAAAGAATTTTTGAAATCGGTCTAGTAGTTTTTGAGTTTATTCATTACAAACATACGACACACACAAAAATAAAACTCAACGCAAAAAATATTTCCTCTATAAATTAGTGTAGATGTAGATTTGATTCATATTGGACTTATTGTTTCTCACTTACGACGGTTACCCTATTACCTTCTCAGTGTAACTACAAAATGTACACCTTCATGGAAACTATGTTAGCATTTTCTGCTCACTGGGCTGGGTCGTACGTAAGTTTCGAGTTTCAGCATACCTAGGTAGGTATAGCTAGGTAGGTATTCAAACAGACAAACATTTTAAGGCATTTCAAAGTAAAGTTTGGTTTTACTTTGATGAGTAAATTAATAAAGTGTGTCAGTAGAAGCGCCTTGTTCTAACAGAACGGTGACAAAAAAATGACATTCATGATGTCTCTGTCTTTTTCGTTCTCATTTAAAATGACATTAATGTTTAGAGTTTATTACCTTGAGTTTCGTAATAATAATAATGAAAGAAGGCGGATCTAAAACTACCTACTTACATGTTTTAAATGACACACCCTGCCTGTCATTTTTTTTAACCGACTTTAAAAAAAGGAAGAGGTTCTCAATTCGATCGTATATTTCTTTTATGTCCGTTCGCGGATAACATTGTCGTTTATGAACCGATTTTGTTGAACCTTTTTTATTTGGAAGGTTGAGGTTATGCTTACAATGATTTTAACGTAGGCACATATAGTGCTAGCGATTTATCTATTATGTAATCTGAAGTCGGCCAGTTTTACTGGGTAGATCCAGATTGTATGTCGTTTAGCTGCCAGACTTCAGCTTATATAACAGATATCGGGATTAAAAGTAGCCTATGTTACTCAGGGTGAATGTAGCTTTCTAATGGTGAAAGAATTTTTGAAATCGGTCCAGTAGTTTCGGAGATTACCCCCAATATACCTACATACATACATACATGTTACCAACGCTACCTCTTTATAATATTAGTAAGATAAGTCTGTCACTAATCTAATCTAATCTATAATAAAAATATAATAAATAATAATATAATAAAAAATCTAATCACTAATCACTGTATGTAGGCGAGGTTATTTTAGGCTTTTTTTTTAACTCGACAACGTTTTATCATCATCTAAAAAATCAAATTGAAAGATTTGAAGCGGACAACTTACATAGGTACCTATTACATACGAACAGGAAAGCTTTTTGATAATATAATCTAATTTACTTCCAAGAATTTTATATTTCCAGTCAATTCTGAGAGAATTACCTACAAATATTTTCAGAAAATTTGTTACCGCTACATCAACTCAACAAGATTCTCAATTTATAAAAATGAATTTCATAGGAAACACTGTGAAATTAAATAAAACATTTATATTTAAACTCGGTAGGTAGCAGGTGGGACAAATCGCTCCCATATTTCAGAGAAAGCACAGTTTTACTGCGTTTTGTGTGTTTTTACAACATTCGGTCATTTCTACGCTCGTTTTTGCACATTGTTTTAATATTAAATTTAAAATAAACATTGTGTCAAATGATACTGAAAAGTTGCATGAAATCTTTGAAATTAAATAAATACATTTTGCATACAGATAGTAGTAGATACCTACATTAATACTGGAAAAAACTGGGAGAGTTTGAATGCTTTTATCGAAGTACATTATCAAAATCTAATTAATACCTACTCAAAATCTCTTTTAGTCTCTTTACCCGCTTTTATTTCTTCTACACTAGTTACAAAGAAAATCTATATCTATAAAATGCTTTGTCCTGACTGACTGATGGATCAACGCACAGCCTAAACCGCTGATAGTAGAGAGCTGAAAAGAGGGTATGTGTTATTTATATGATGAAGGTATCCGATAAGAAAGGAATTTTTCGAAATTCCCACAGGATCGGGACCTACGCCCGTGAAACCGCGGGACTAAGCTAGACCAATAAAGTTCCGATATTGCAATGGGATCGGACAAGGTTCCTGTATTGCATATTTAGGTATGTTTTGGTCACACAATTGATTTTCACGACTGCTCACGCTTCGTGGTTCTGATTCCGGTTTGATTCTGATATTATTATTGCCTATCTAATGTATATTATTAATGTTTACTCATCAACAACCTGTCTCCAAAACAGCGTAAGTACTCAACTCACATTTGAAATAATTTCTTTAGATCACGCATTTTCACTATAAAACCGAAGTCAGAAAGCCACGGGCGTGCGTGTGTTTGACAAGTGACGTCACGGCAGCGCCTCCATCCCGGCAAAGTGACCTGTTACTCGATCAGATTTGTTTGTCGCAAAGCAATGTATGAGAATATATCCGTAGAAAAACAGCTTTTCTGCTCAGATCAGACCTTCACCGTAACTTTTATGAGACTTAATTTGAATTTGGAACTAGGTACCTTTTAAATAAAAAAATAATCTTTAAAAACGGATTAATGCAAAAATATGTACCACCCTTCGTGGGAGAAATAGCCCACAAATCAAAAATCCCCCACGATAAAAAACGATATACATATATTATGTAATAGCTGTGCCCGCGACTTCGTCAGCGTTTTTCGAACTACCTACCCTTCGCTGTGCTTGAACGGACGACCAGGGAAGTATGTTGCTGAGCAGAAGATAATCATGGCAGAGTCTATTTAAGTGTAGATTTAGCACAGCGCAGCGGTAGGTAACGTGTTGCATGCTTATAAGAAGTAGCCTTTATCGAAAAAATAAAAAAAAACGAAACCCGACTTCGAACAAAAGGACAAAAAAATTATATTGAGCTCTCCTAAATACAGTGCAACCGACTTATCTGTTATGTAAGCTGAAGTCGGGCAGCTTAACTACATGATATCTTTTTTTTACGTGGCTAATGTCCGTCACCGTCAGGCCAATCTCGTTGGGCTCCCTACCATAGGCTTATAATGTAAACCCCCATGGTGTCCCACGCTCCACAAGTGTCAAAGCCAGTGGAAATTCCTCATGGACTACATCCCGACAACGACGGCCTTTCCAAGCCTCATCTCTGCATCTGCCCGCCCCTCTCCGTCTCCCCTCCCTCGGCACGGTCACGCCACCGTCTCGAGGTCCCCAAAGCAGGTGATAACCTCCCCCCCCAATTCACCACCAGAGGTTGAGGTGATTTTTATAGTGATTGTCTACCACGCGGGCCCTTTCTTGCGGAAAGGGCCCCCGAGCCCGCTGACGCGGGATTACGGGTTAGAAGCCAGGCAAGCCCGGTTTCCCATCTCGTGCGCCTCTTAGCTTTCAGCTACTGAGTCCCCTCACTACGGCAAGGTGGACGACCATCTGGAGGGTAAAACGTAACGTCGTGTCCGGGACTCGTGACTCGAACGCGCAGCCGTCGAATCGGAAGCCATCAATCGGCTCGGTAGGTCACCGTTCCTTAAAAAAGGAATGCACCGGTCTGTGATTCGAACGCGGAACCCTCGACTCGGAATCCATAGCTGCCATTGTGCCACGTAAACTACAAGCAATCTGCATCTACCCAGTAAAACTGCCCGATTACAGATATATTTTTTTAATCCATTTTATTGCATTTTCAAGATTGTAACCGTAACTTTAATCACTGAGGAATTTTTGAGAAGGTGGTTTCAGGTGGTTCATCAATTTGAACCTAGTTCTTTATAAGCCGATTCTATTGATGGAAGTCCAAAATTTAGTAATTAACATCATTGTGAGATGCTATTCTGCTCATCATTCCGAAGGTTCTCATCAGATCTTCACCAACAATTTATGAGACCAGCTCGGGACTCTCACTTTCCAAATTAAAAAAGAATGATCGAAATCGGACTTTATATGCCGGAGTACGGCGTGAACATATTCACATACAAATAATATGCGGGTAGAATTGAGCAGCTCCTCTTTTTTTTAAAGTCGGTTAAAAACAGCCATCATAAAGAATTTCCGTATGTCCAAAGGATCCGGATATATGGACAGACATAGGTATACGGTATTTGAGGAATTTCCTGAAAAAAAAAACCGGATATCCGGTTTTTTATTTTCGACCGGATATCCGGTTAATCATGTGTTGATTCCACACAACATATTTCTTCAATACAACATTCAAACTAATTAAGTAATAGCAAAAAAAACACTTTATCCGGATAACCGGACTAAATATCCGGATAAAAAATAGTCTATATGTCAATCGGGGTCTAAAGCTATCTGCATTCCAAATTTGGTCAAAATCGGTTAAGCCGTTTCTGAGATTAGCGGGCACAAAGGCACAGACAAACAGACAAACAGACAAACGGACAAACAGACAAACAGACAACCAGAAAAACAGAGAAATGGGTTCTACTGCGTTAGTAGGTACCCCTCCAATTTATATTTTTTTTATATCTTTCAAAAACAGACACCGCTGAGTTACGATTTTATTATATGTATAGATAGAACTTGTATACCTACTAAGTTTCATCAAAATCGGCTGAAAATGCGGCCTGTAGTGGAGGAGACACAAACAGACATACATACACAAAAGTAAATTTTACCAAAGTTGAAGTAGAGACGCGTCGCTCGCTCGGTCAATAATAAAAGTAAAAGTTCGTGTGTAAGTGTAGACACACAACATTACCAACACGAAAAGAAGAAGTAAGTAAACGAGTAGGTATGTATGTTACTCCTTAACGTAATACTACTGTTGGAGATCTGGATTAACACTAAGCTTTTAAAACCGCAGGGCGCTGCTTGTGAGAATACAAAATCGTTTCGAGTCACAACTGTTACTCGTTGCGAATATGATTCAGAACTCGAACAGTGTGACAGGACAGGGTGTGACTTGTTGAGAATAAACAAAGGGTGTCGTGTTCAAAGTATATCAACTTATACATACAATTTTTACTTTCGTGTCTATCAAACTGTAGCGAGGGACAATTTCACTGTGGATAACTTTGTAACTTGCCTACATTGAGTTACAATACCTAGAGTCACAAATTGAAAAAAAAAACGTGTGGCACTCGAGGACTGCCGCGGTAAAGCTATTGCATAGCATTTTTTATCAACTTATGCAATTATTTATTTATTTTGTACCATGTTGCCATGGTTACCATGTAGAGCTACATGGTAACCATGGCAACATGGTAGGCGGAGTGAGGGGTGTTAGGTTTGATTTTCGTTACGGAATTTCTTGATTCGGTGGCTGGAAGCCCGCGATAAAAGCTATGCAATAGCTTTAAAAAAATGTCCATGACAAAACTCGGAGCACGCTGTCACGTGCGCAGAGTTTTGTTTACTTAGTTCGAGCGACTTTGAACGTTATGCACATAGGATAAAGTCTAAATTCGAGCAAATGTCATTTTAAAAGGTAAGTAGAACAGCGCTTGGACATTTTTTGAGTGTTGTCAGTTAGAGATTGTGGCTCTATAGGTATTGTAACTCAATGCTTGCCTACCGATTTATATGTATGTATGTGCGTGCTACGTACTAACTAACCCTACCTACTGCGACCTACTTATCGTCTTTTAACGTCTACCCATGACAATATTCAAATGATTTTCCGACATTTACAATTGTTTTTCGAGATTCAATTTGTTTTCTCACGTCAAACTGTTTTGTTTTTAACCGACTACCAAAAAGTATCGTATGTTTTTTTTGTACAAACACTATGTTAGATTATAATTAAATAAATAACAATAGAATACTTTTATTAAATTAATAGGTAGATATTCTGTTCTTCGGAAGGCACGTCAAAGGTGGTCCCGATTGTTATCTCTGCTAGGAGTCTTTACGTTAACCTAGAGACCTTAGAGCGAACTCCAAACTCTAACACTATGTGAGCCATACTACTACGCAAAAAAAGAAGAAGAAGTAATGAACTATTTAATATTTCCGTCGTTCGTTATCTTATGGAAAAGTTTCCAACTCAAAGAGAGATTGATCAAAAGTACCTACCTCTAAGCAATTAACCTATCATTTTCCCTTTGGAATCCGACACTGACCTCGAGAAACAAAACAAATTGACTCGGTAACTCCGAAATGAAATGAGTTTCCTTACCTGTAGGCATCTATACTATAGGTACAGTTTAGCATCACATTGCCCTCGAAAGCAATTTTCCGATATTAAAACGTAAATTAAACTGGGAACTGTACACCGAAACAGGAAACAAGATGTTTTACGAGCAATATCCAGATGAAATAAAAACTCAACAAACAGCAACATTTGATGCTTGACGCGTTTTACAATTATATCTAGGTACCTACTACACGTAATCCGTACAACCAAAGTCACCGGCAAACACATCGCTGTCAAAATTAGCAGACTGAAGTGGATTGCCATTTCAGGACTGCACTGGACTGTGGACTTCACTTCACTTCTTGCATCAGTTCTTTAAGCTATAATGAGCTACCCATTGGGGTAGCTCATTATAGCTTAAAGAGCTGATAACCGCTGGGGAGTAACAGACCTCGAATGGCTTCTTCTTATCGTATAGTGGTGTGGCTCACCTGGTGTTAGAGTTTTCAGGTCGCCCTAAGGGCTCTAACTTGACCTACCGATTGGTATCAGAGATAACAACCGGGAACAACTGCTTAACGTGCCTTCTAAAGCACGGAGGAGCTCGAGAAATGATTTCTAGCCACACAAATTATCGGTCACCCATCCAAGTAATGACCGCGCCAAGCGTTGCTTAACCCGCACGATCGTTCAAGATCGGCAGGTAAGTACAGCTAGGCCAATGCGCTAATCAATGGCGAATATGAAGCATAGTAGTATGGCGTATTAGTATGAGGGAAGCCTTTGTTCAGCATTGGACGAATAACGGCTGAGAGAATGACCCGTTATGGACCATGCAGGTGGCGATGGTTTTCAATCCATTCTACGAAGCTAATCCATTTTATTTTACTGGCCTGTCAGATATTCAACTATTTTGCATACTGGCCACCACGCTCCGTAGATTGGCTTGGATATCGGCATTGTGTGAAAGGCCTACATAAGTAATCTCGTTAGAAAAAAAAATTGAAATTTATTAGGGTTGGTTTCAATTGATGAACGCGTTTTTATTAGATTGCTTCCAGATGGAAATTGCTGTCAGTTTGAAATTAATGATTTTTAACCGATGTTAAAAACTAAGAGGTTCTCAATTCGCTCGCGGCTAGTTTTTGTGTATTGCACCTACTAATTTATTACGTTTCGGTATTTTTGATTGTTATATAGCCCTAATCGAAAAGGTCTGATTTTATTTTTATCATAAAAGATAAAAGAAAGAAAAACAAGTAAAAAATACACAATTTCCTCGGAAAATTAAATAAATACCTACTCATCTGTTCGAAGATTCAGCAATTTTTACAATAAATTGCTTTTGTAACGAAATTAATTTGTTTTTTGAGCGTAGGTTAAAAGGCATGTAAAAAGTTCAAGAATATTGATCGCCAAATAAACAAAAAGCTTTGAGAAGTATCGGTTTAAAAATTCAAAGTATTGCGTACGTACGTACCTACCACAGATATCTGAATTTATGTTCCTACCTACCTACTTACGATTTATGTAATATATTTTTATTTTTGATATAGGATAGACAGTGGAACAAGATCTGACCCGTCTTCCATAGTGGCTGCACCGGTCTACGTTTCGGAATACTAGTTATATTTAATATGATAGAAGTGCATTATATTAAAAGTAGAAATTTCGAAAAACCTTTTTTTATCTCATGCTTAGATACATCATATAAAACACTCTGCAAATTTCAGCACTCTACTATCAGCATTCAGGACAAAGCATTTTATAGATATAGATTAGCAGTAGCCAACAGAAATATTAAAACTACTCAACATTAGCTTATATCAACTTTACTCTACAATTTCCTTATCTGTAAGTAATTTGTGAAGTTGTCTAAGTCACCGCACTAGCCCTCGGAAACTCTCTAGTGGCTAAACTTAACATGGCAGCAATGAATTGCCCCGAGATAGCCCCGTAGCGGGACGAGCAACAATTTAATTTCGATCCAATATAAATTGAATTTGTGGACGGTACCGCCTCGGCTAAATAGATTGGTTAGTGCAAACTGTCACGGAAAACCTTTTAAAAAAGTAACACGTAGGTATTGCTTATGTTGAAACTATGGGGTTACTATGTTTTAACAACGAACGAATCTATATTACTTATATTATAAAGAGAAAAGATTTGTATTTTTGTGTGTGTATGTGTCGTATGTTTGTAATAATAAACTCAAAAATTACTGTGCGGATTTCAAAAATTCTTTCACTATTAGAAAGCTACATTCACCCTGAGTAACATAGGCTACTTTTGATCCCGATATTCCCACGGGATCGGGACTTACGCGGGTGAAACCGTGGGACGCAACTAGTGGTTGATAATTTCTTGCTACTGTTTCAAAAACAATTAAATTTTTGAGCGTCGGAATTACAATAAATTATGGATCGTTTGAAAAAAGCTATCAACACATCAAAATACTTAATTCCGGGTCTTAATCGAAACGAAAGAAAGAAAATCTGTCATCTGTTCTTCAAAACCGTCAGAAAATAAAATTTTCGGGCGGATGGATGACAGATTTTCTTCTGGAATTATCGTTCGTTTTATCGTTCGTAGAATTAAAGTAGAGGCCCAGTTGTTTCGCTACTTGCTTCAAGCAAGTGGCTTCATTTTGTGGTTCGGCGTGTCCTTCGTGTGAGAGTATCATCATCCGAGCGATGTTCCCGGTTGCGTCCCTCTCGAGAGCCCGGGGTCCGCTTTCCTACGTCGTGTGAAAGTATACAATATGTAATTTATTCGCGACAGCAGAATTTATCACCTTTTCAATCACATCCACTTAACATTAGAATGTTTATGTCCATCCCAAAAACGCGAGTTTTACGACAGAACGAGAAAAGAAAAAACCGACGTGACGCGTTACTTGTTTTGCGTCAAATTTTATGCGACAAATAATAACTTTTTGATGCGATTCCGGGGATTGGCTTTATGTTGCATTAAAACTGTGATCGTAAACATTTTCTATGGCTTTCATTCGTTAAGCATTTTCAATTTAAACTGAAATTAGTTTTTCGACCGGAAATATTAATTAGACGAGAATATTCTTAAACAACTCTCCTCTTACTTATAAACAGCTGCGTAAATTATGTATCGTTTGTCTTTTACTGTGGCATAAAGTTTCAATATTAACAGACAGGGACAAACGTAACATAAACTTAGTCACAACTACACTAATATTATAAAGAGGAAAGATTTGTATTTCTGTGTGTATTTGTGTGTTATTTGTATTTTGTAATGAATAAAATCAAAAACTCTAAAAAACAAAAACAATAAACCGATTTCAAAAATTCTTTCACTCTTAGAAAACTACATTCACCCTGAGTAACATAGGCTACTTTTGATCCCGATATTCCCACGGGATCGGCACTTACGCGGATGAAACCGCGGGACGCAGCTAGTCGTTTATAAATAAAGGGCCTCTTGTATAACTACTCCCAGAGTCCAGATTTATAGCCACACCCTATATCCCAAGGAAATTCATTACAAGAAGCAGAGCGAAACAAAATTTTAACTCAAACTTCAAACCACGGCTTCAAACAAATCAAAGCACTAAGAACATCAATAGAACCCTCCTATCTTTATGTAAATTGTTCAATCTCGCATGAAACAACGTTCAGCCCATTTACAAACCAGGCTTTAAACGGTGGCTATACACTTGCTATACCTACTTCCTTATTCATATGTCAGAGCACAATGTCGTTGCACTTTGCTATTACTTTCAGTCGAGAAGTTACTTTTAATGGATTTTGAAGCAATTTGCAAAAAGTCGCGCTGTAGTTGGAAACTTCATGTTAGCGTGAACTTCGCAGACTTTTAAAGTGACTCAGTATTGGTGACATAATACATCGTCAATACTTTCAAACTGTGTACATTTTTATCCAACTCACAAGGAAGGGTTATGTTTTTCTTGATATACCCACCTAAGACATTTCACATAGGCACACATAGATAAAAATAGATTAAGGTAAAAATGACAATAAAATAGACACAACCGAATTGAAACCTCCTTTATTTTCATGAAGTCGGTTGAAAATAGTACTAATAGTACTAAGTACCTTAATCAAAATCGCTTTATAGGTCATAGCAGCTCCCCGCGGTTTCACCAGCATAAGTCCCGATCCCGTGGGAATATCGGGATCAAAATAGCCTATAGCCTTCCTCAATAAATGGACTATCTAACACAGAAAGAATTTTTTCAAATCGGACCAGTGGTTCCTGAGATTAGCGCGTTCAAACAAACAAACTCTGCCGCTTTATAATATTAAGTATAGATTTGTGTGATATACCTAACAGTAATTATTATTTTTCAATTTGAACGTTGAAGTCACGAAAGTTACGTTACGTTTAATCTTGGTTTATCTATCACACAACAGCTCTATATATTTCCTACCTCTCTAGATGGGTGGTATCAACAAACTTACAGACACGTAGCAAATATTAACTAAAGTTTATATTGTTATTGAACAACGCAGAGAAGTTATTAGTCAACTAATTGAGGCCTCATTCTGCTGAAAGTTCGATAGTTTCCCCACATAACTGGGGTGCGTGTAACTTAATATTAACTTTGAGAAAGGGTGTCATCGTGTCAGTAGGAATCTCGAGGTGGGATATAGATCAAATATTCAATAGGTACATAGTGAAACTTTAAAGGTAACCTAACCTAACAAACGTTATATGTATTTTATTCCATTCAAAATTCCATTAAAACAAAACTTCATTAATTAAATAAATCTAAACTTATAAATAACCTAACCTAACTAGTTCAATTAATTGTTTAGTTAGGTAATCTAGGTACACTTAATTAATATTTTAGGATATTACAAACTAATTACTAGGCTTGTAATGTAGAAACATGAATAATGTTTGCATAAGACAATGATGAAAGAATGGTATGGTTTCAAACTTCACTGGAAGCATAAAATTTTGAAATAGAAATAACCATGAAAAAAGTAGGTACTCGTAATAAAAAAAATAACTATGCAATATTCCTAGCACCTAGATACTTAGATATATTATTTATTGTATTTTAGTTTGTTTATAACCAATGTTGTTATTATAAAATTCAATATACTTAGAAATGTTACTCGTAGCTACCCAAAAAACACAAGCCTCGAGGCAAGTTCATTTCAGAAGCTTTTCACAACCTATTTTTTCTCGAACACTGTTAAAATAAAAACTTCTAAAGGTAGAATAAGAAAGTTAATAGAGGTAGGTACTAAATAAGTCTGTTGACACGTAATTAAATATTTAAAATGTTTTAGTTCCATCAAAGTGATCTTGAAGGCTCAAAGAGCACTGACAGGTCGTGTCGTAGAGTTGTAAAATACCTATAAGAATATAGCCTATTCTGTGGCTATTAAATGTCAAAGGAATTCGCGACGCTACGACGACGCAAATCATCAGTGCGCGTATAACTTAAGTTGTCCACACACAGTCTTTTGTAGAATCTAGACCTATAGTATTAACACTTTAATATTTCTGATTTAATATTTCAAAAAGTTAATGGAACCATTGCAACCACGTCTTTCAAACTTAGCACAAACATGTGAGAACTTAGAGATGACGCATCCCGTACAAGTTAGCGGACCTATAAGACGCGTCTGCAAGCATAGTTGAATGACCTCTAGAATACTTGTTTGCCGGATTATGGACAGTTATTCTACCTACCCCTATACCCAACCCTCCCCGGTCTCCCCTACTGTCAAATTTCTAGCTTGCTTTCGGGAGCGTATCTCATCTTTGACCGCATCGTCAATAACCATCTGATCAGGTAGCGGTAGTACGCTCACCTATAATGGATAAAAATGTACCTACGTCTGTATCTGTACCTAACTATCGTATATGCGTCTACACCATGATTTATAACGGGTCGGAGTCCGGGTCCGGAACGGTCCTCTGTCAACGAAGCGGTTTAATCACACGAGATGCCGACGTTTTGTTTGTCTCCTCGCACGTCTATAGCTAGGCTTGGAACGTGACGGATTATTTGATTAATCTCCTTTTTGATATGAGATTTAACGTTTGGAGAGTGCGCCTTAAATAAGACCTACCTACCTTTGTACCTATAATATAAAGTGAATCATAAGTTTGTACTGTAGGTACTACGTGCAAACGAGCACAAACAGTTCTTGTGATTTCTTCGGTGTACCTGTAAGTTATCTTTACTCGTTTGTGAGTAAACTCGGTAGATTATATGAAAAATAATATTTAATTTTATAAGACACTTTCTAGGTAATCACGTTTCAGTAAGCTTGAAGCTTATCATTCAGCTTTTTAAACAATTCTCGTATGAACGCTAACGTGGTAAAACTAACAATATAGGTACAGGCCTTTTTCACCTAATCTACATGATTTATACAATGCATTTATGGCGCTGTACCTAATGCCCAGGACATTATTAGATAGAGCAGGCATACCATCCTAACCTAGCCAGTCATGTACAAAGGAATGAACTTATACAATACAGTACGTATACTGGCACTACGTACTGTATAAAATAAACAAACATTTTGTATGATTTGTTGGACAAATTGTGAATTTGTTCATATCCGTGAACAAAAAGGGCCATATCCGGAATGATATTTCGCGACGTATTTTGCCAATATATCGAAACCAATATAATGTTTCTCGGTCCGTTAGGGTAATATTTGTGACTATTTTCGAATCGTCGAAAATTGTTACAAATACCTACTATTACAGGACATTACATAGTACCACCTATAACGGCAGACTAAACCACTAGGCTTGTGATATTGGTACCTATGTAGAACGAGACGATGAATGAATATGCTAAGTAGGTACCTATAATGAATATTAATATAATATTAATAAATGACGAGTTTAATTTCATATCAGCATCACAAAAACCGAATAAAAATCTGCTAAGTTTATAATTAAGGATTAAGACTATATTTCTACGAATGTTTTTTCTGACAACAACAGTTAAGGTTGGGGTAAGTAGGGTTCAAAAGGTTTTTGTTTCGTTTATTCGTTTCATAGCAGGAATTGATACCACAAACTTCCCTATAGCAGACGGGAATTCGCACGACGCGGTGCAGAGGTTATCAAACAATAATATAATCGGGTCAATTCAAATCCGACAAGACGCCGCACCCGATTGTCTGGATTATCACTTATCAGACTCCAGACTTCGGATCCGACACCAATTGGTTCTGTTAGTTTGTGTTATCTAATCCGGGATCGAACGTTTGTTAGATGGATTAATAGTTTTGGACGTGACTTCCTATTTGGGGCTCATTAATCTATTCTGATCCTGTATTCATGTTAAATATTTGTTTTAGTTTTCCTAATACCTGCTTTGATTTTAAATTTCTCGATGATTGGCTAATAATTTAGGAAATGGGTTGAAAATGTTTACTAAACTTTTAACAGCTTAGTTAGAAATAAATAGAGGCTTTATAAGTTTTGGGTTCAGTATATGTTTTTGGGTTCCTCGTTTAAATTCTATATGATACATTTATCTTTTGAATCGTCTTACCTAGTCTTTTTAATTTAGTGTGTTTTCGTAACGCAACCAAATGTGTTTAGACGGCGCAACGCGGCCCCTTGATTTTACATAACGTCAAAAAACAAAACCGAGTTCAGAAAACGGAAAATGATAAGTAAAGGTAGGTACACGATCAAGCGCCCCGTTAAGTTACTGGATGTTAGGGAAATCTCAAAACGAAAGTTTTCAACTTTACGAATATCCAATGAATACAATCTGAAGGCAAAGTTCTGAGTAACCCTCTTAACTTCACAATAAAAGATACGAAGAATGTTTCATTTTTAAAGAGGAATAAGTAAGTAAGAAGGGGTCTTATCGATGTATAGTTAAAGTGGGTATCGATATCTAAGTTTAAAAATTGCGGAAATATTGATCGCAAAGAATCTTTTTAAAAAAGTCTTACAACAACCCTTTTTGAGGTGGTTACATGTATAAAGGTTGAATGGGAATTTAAGGCGACTTTACGCGACATAAGTGCAGCCAATACTCACATAGAAATTGCAACCTTATTTCCACGACGACACTAGAGCTATAAACAAACAACTCGATTCCAACCGAGTTAACTCCGAACGGGAATTTCGATGTATTTCTTTCACAAGTCAGACGATATATTGAGACATGTTGCTAGAAACTTATTTAGCTTATAGAAATAAGAAGAAATTTATATTTCTAAGAATAAGAAATACGTTGCACCGTGGTACCTACGTCCATAAGGTGTGGATCCGCCGACAGTATTGTACCTTGTCTCAGAAAATGAGACGATAAAACTGCGTCTAGCTGACGCACTAGCCTCAGTCGTATGTCGAACCGTTGCCGCGTGAGCACGTGCTGTCACACTGCGATTATCTTTTTGAAATCCATAAGAATACCTTTATGCTCATTTTACAAATGCCTGAATCATTCTCAAAGACAAATGTTTATAAATACAATAATTTTATAAAAATCCATGTAGGTGTTTGTAGCTCATTTTTCGAATACGCAATGTTAGAATATACCGTATCTTCTATTTTTGTTTTCATCTAAGCATTTCTGGAGTGGTTTTGCCACCATCCTAAAGCCCGACATAATATTATAGCAACGTGTGTGACGAGCTTAATGAGAAGCTTACAAAGCTAAAATGCTGTGCTGGCCTACTGGCTTGACTTACTGGCTTCAAGCCATAGTCTCCAATTAATTAGCTTCAATCGTCGTCATAAATTTGAACCAATGTAACGGGTTAAAATAACGGATTGTTTTACGACATTTAATAAAAGATCTTCCGCTCGTTTTTTTTATTGAAAAAAGCATTTGGTAAGTACCCGTAAAAATGTCGACTTACCTTTTCTTCACGACAGCTATGAGGATAATGTGCTGAGCGTTCTTCGTTCCACGGATAGCTCTGTAAAAGAGACATAAACTGAATATGATTGTTCATAAAAAAGAGACGTAAGTTTAAAAAAAAGAAACGACAAGAACCTCGTTTCGTCGTAATCATGAAGATGAAAAATGTATTCCTGAAAACGGAGATTACACTTGAAACACCTATAATCTATTTCAGAAACTTAGATCAAAAATGTAAACAAAAATCCCATACAATTATTTGAAAATGACAGCTCTTTATTTACTTTTTCCTTTAAAATTGTCAGTTCTTTAATTACATATTTGACCTAAGTTTCTGAAAAATGGTATAGAGGGCCTGCTGCTAAGGCTTTTTACCCGACTGCGCGACGCAAATAAGGGTTATCTGTTATTTTTTTTTATTATTTAAAGTTGAACTCTAGCAAAAAGTGTCGAAAAATCTCTAGAAAAGTGAAGATTTTGTTGAATCTATTGGCTCGATATTATAAGTAAACACTAATCCTGTTTACTGTTCATCCAACTTATTTGATAAAACCTGAAAACGGAAAATGAAAAATTTTCTTGAAAATGTTATAAATGGACTCTTGAAACTCTTAACAAGTCAAATATTTGTGGCATTTATTAGATCTGGAGGCACGGCAGTACCTCCGTCAAGTCGAGCAAAGGCACGGCCGTACCATGCTTTTCTCGAAAGCCATTCGCGCCATTTTCGACCCCCCTCTAACTTCTTTAAAGACAGACCTAGGATCCTAATTTTTAAAGGTAGGTAATATGTACGTAGATATACTACCTACTAATATAGTTCAGTATTTTTTTTTGTCTTTGTGCTTCAAAAGGCATGTTAAGCAGTTCGTTCCGGTTGTTTGTTATCTCGGATAGCAGTCGTTAGGTCAAGTTAGAGGCGTTAGAGCCACCTGAAAACTTTAACACTGTTAGCCACACCACTAACGAAACGATGAAAAATAATATACTTACAATAGGACTGACTGAAAGTTTAAGTTTTTAAGTTCAGATAATAATTAAGACATGTCATCTTATAAAATAATACGAATAAAACGTAGACTTCAAAGAAAAAGAAAATATGCTCATAAACAGGGTCTTTGTCTTAAACCTACGTCTCCATTATTTCCCATCTCCATCATCCCAATTAGGCTAGGCTTCTGCAATAATTCATTCTAATTTACGTTTCCTTGGAACTGTATCTTGTGAGGTCTAATTAAGATAATTAATTTTAATATTTAGGTATTACGGTTAGAGGAAACGCGAGGTAAATTGTTTTCTGTGTTTGAAGAAGACGTTGGAAATGTACAGTCGGTACAAAGGCAAAGAAACATGATGATTTACTTTGACTCTGACCGAGTAATTAAAGAGTTCTATAATATGGCGAATGTCTTTTTAATAGACAGTCTCTAGGTTACGCATTATTTTAGTAATTAGGTAGGTAATAATTGTAATTGTTTACGGGCTCTTTTTCCGCAAATAGACCTCCTCAAATTGGATCCTTTTTAAACATCACACATCACCATCTATAGCCTCATCCAGATAATATACTAAGCTTGTGTTATGGTGACTAGACCACGGTTATACTTAAAACTTATATTTATTTTTAAATACAGCCATTATTTATTATACACAGACACCCAGACCAGAAATAAGTGTACATTTTAAAAACTTGTTTCTGGCGGGAATCGAACTCGCAACCTTCTGCATTGCAATCGGATATTCGTCTAACGCGCCATGGAGGTCGTCAAACACATCCGTAGCTACACATCCTCGCCCATCTCTAATAGTAACGCAGCCTAAGGGCGCCTTCAATTTAGACGTTTCGTGTCGGACCGCTCGCTGCAGTGTCGAAGCGGTGCGTTTGACGTATGGCGCACGGACGGTCATGTTTTCATACGGTGCACGGAGCGGCAACAGTGCGGCGTCGGTACCGAGAAGGCTCGAGAACAGGGGTTACTTCGGTTCGTTTCGATACCACAACGATACGATAATACGATGGTTCTACTGTCACCCTACTATCAGAATGTGACAGTAGAATCATCGTATTATCGTATCGATGTCGTATCGAAACGAACCGCAGTAACCCTCCAGGACGGCAACGTCACAAACACCTTGTGTTCATTTCGCACCATGAATCCATGGCTTAACTGCTGTCAAAAATAATTAAAACACCACTAGCATACACAAACGCACGGCAGTCAAATACGCTTTCAATTTAGGCGTTCGGTATCGGACTGCTACCTTACTGCAGCGGCACGGCAGCGGGTTATAATCAGCGGCACGGTAAACGTGCGACAGCAGTCCGATACGAAACTGAAGGCGCCCTCAGGTAAGTGCGCGGAGCACCTAACTCGACATTCCCATTGCGGGTAAAACAGCGGGGCGCTACTAGTTCATGAATAATCTACGCTGTTCCCTGCTGAACATTTCAGGCAAGGCTTTGTATATTAACGATATTTATTTAACCTGAACTCTGAAGGTTAGTCAAACAAGTTACGATAATAATGGTACGGTAAGCTTGCTACGTGGAATTTTATGATCACTAGCGTTAGGTATATGTATATAGTGAGGTACGTAGGTATAATGTTTTGTTATTAAATTGATATTTATCGACTTATATTGTTACAAACGTTTTTTTGCTTCTTTTTTATGGTTCTGTGGCCAAAGGACTCTTTTATTAAGACTCCACTGTCAGTCTGTCTGTTAGTAGATTTTTAGAGTTATTAACACGATTGTTTCAATCCCGATTTTTTCCATATTCATCCCTCGATTTCTATTCACCCCGTTTGATGGAACAAAATGTAAAGTTAAAAGCAAAAAGTGAAATTAAATTGTAAATTATAATGTTTGTCCTCTCATTTGTTTCATGAACAGTTGATTTGTCTCTTGTTCTGCGGTCATAAACTAATGACTGGGGATCTTTGCTCAGCCTTCACTTCACACAAACTTCTGAAAAGGTACCTACGCTTTGTAAATAAGTTACCTACCAACAATTGTTTTTTACACTGTACCCCATCTCTTCCTGTGGGTGTCGTAAAAGGTGACTAAGGGATTTAGGGGGGACTTAAGTTCTCCCCGCACGGTGGCGGATAAACTTCTTGGTCCCTAGAAGAGTTGGTGTCAGGCAGGCAGCCAGCCGTAAAAATATTGCAAAATCTATTAGCATGGTCAATCTATTAGCAGCATTAGCATAAGGTATGGTCAGTGATGACTTACCTACTGCGCCAACCCCAAATATTTGGGGTTTAGCAGACCCCGGGCTCCCGAGAAGGATGAAACATCGCTCGAATGAGAGAGAGTTTTTACATTAATACGAGTACACCTTTTCCAGTTTATTAACCGACTTAAAAAAGAAGGAGGTTCTCAATCCGGTTGTGACTATTTTTACTTACGACAGAACGGAGTATTAAGGTTTGTATGTGTTTAGGTATGCGTTAAGAATGAGAGGGTGTTTTCTAGTTTGTTTGTCTGTGCGCAATCGAATGTCGCATTGTATTTTTAGTATTTGATTATAGTACGCCTACCTGACACCACCTTACCGACCCTCCTTAGGACCAAGCAGTTTACCCGCCACCGCGCGTGGCAAACTTCTAGTTCGCTAATCTTCCTCAAATCGTAGCCTTGTACAACGCCCACGGGAAAAGATACATAAATATTGCGACGACGACGTTACACACAGCGCAATCTAGCCCCACACTAAGCACTAGGCTTGTACTATGGGTACTAAACGATGGGTTGGGCAGCCCTATTTTATGCCGAGGCTACATAGCCAGCATATTTTTTCCTATTAGTAGGTATGCTAGAAGATAAATGATGCTAGATAATCAAAACTTAGTTCCCAACTCCCCGCAAAGTCACTACACGCAGACACCCCTATTTTATTAGTTTCAAAGGGATGGCCTTTGTCGGCCATTGTTTGCATAAAACCACTAACCAAATGAATAATTATATTAATAAAATGAATGTTATTAATTTTGGGAAAATGTAATTTTAATTAGATACCTTTAACTTGTTTTATTTAATTAAATTACGTGTTACCTTTTTTGAACTTTTATTAATTACCACGGTTTACGCGTAAGTGATTTCGGAGAAATATTGGGATAAAAGTAGCCAACGATATGTGTTCATCTAGAACTTCAGCTATCTGCATACCAAGTTTCATCGCAATCAGTTTAGTAGTTTCGGAAGGCGTGACAAACATACTAGTTTACTTACTTACACACAAGCTTCCACCGTCATAATATAAGTGGGACTTGTACAATTTCGATTTTAGTGCCAAAACAGACACACAGACGACGGACAAGCGAGTGCAGCGAGCGATAAGGGTTCCTTTTTATCTTTTGATGTACGGAACTCTAAAACGACTTGCGAAGACCACCACCCAACTTTCGCTCTTTGCATACACCTATACATACTAAAAGTTAGGCCTCGTAGAAGTTATCTATCTTCTATTATTATAAAGCTGAAGAGTTTGTTTTTTTGAACGCGCTAATCTCAGGAACCGCTGCGCTGGTCCGATTTGAAAATTCTTTCAGTGTTGGATAGTGTATTTATTGTGGAAGGCTATAGGCTATATTTTATTTTAGATAGGCGGACGAAGTCGCGGGCTCTGCTAGTGTATGATATACCTCAGTATTTATTTACACAGGTATTTACTTGAATAAATGCTATTTCCACTGTTACTGTAGGTAGTGTCAAATGTCAATGCACTACCACAATTTGGATCGTTGCCATTCATAATATTAAAAAGTCCAATATCTCGTCTAGACTAGACGTCAATAAACATGAAATGACTTTCATTTAGCAGAGTACCCCACGTTTTAGTGACTCTAATTAAATCAAAATACAGTGCGGTGCAATGAAGTATAGATAGTGTAGCCCCGGCACAGAATAGGGTAGAACTGTCGCTTTTACGACACCTACGGGTACCCCACCTCTACCCGTGGGTGTCGTAAAGGCGACAGGGGGAGATTAGAGAACCTGAAGTTCTCCCCGCGCGGTGGAGGGTAAACTGCTTCCTCTCAAGTGGGGCCCAGGGGGACCCCACTCATCTCCCCCGACAGTGGCCTAATGGTCTTAATCAGATTTTCCCACTTAAAAAAAAGAGACCGTAAATGAGGTATTAGCATTTAGGCAATGCACTATAATTGAAAACCAGCTCCGTCAATGTCCACCTTTCTAAACATTTTCTGTTAGGTATTTAGGTGCTAAGAGGATTAAGGCTCTGTATGAAATAAAATTATAATTCTCCTCACAAAATGTTTTCCAACAAAATATCGCGTGCATTTACTCCAATTTAAAAGGGTTTGAGTATGAGTAAAAACAAACACTAGGCTCTCGGGATATCCAATAAATTTAACACTGTATTGTGAAGTGGTTTATCGTGATGTATGGGACGGCCAAACAAATATAAATGTTTGTAGCGACGAGACGCCTAATCAATGGTTTTGTGAGAATCATACGTGACCGGTCCGTTGTCTTTGGAGAGCAAACATGAGGCGATTACAATGAAGCGGCGACATGTAGGGTATATTGGGGCGATATAATATTAGACAATTAAAATTTGCTACAAAGAAGTTACAGGTAAAAATTAGTTACGATTTGTTAACCTCTGTGGAAAAGTGCAAGCGTACACTGACTTACGCTTTGGTATACGTGGACCAGGAGGCAAGTCTGGTAAAGGACCGAATAGCCACTTTTTGTAATGTTAAATAGTCACAGTCCCTTTGTTTTTTTAATTTCTGACTACGATCTGACGTTTTGGTTCTTTGTATTTAATATTTTTTCTTCATGAAGATGTTTCAAACCATAGTCTTCAATTAAAAAACTAATTATTGAGTTGTTGGCTCGCGGCGTCCATGTTCCATAAAAGTTTGTTTTCCAGGAAGGTTACTGCGGTTCTTTCGACACGACAACGATACGGTAATTCCAGCCGATACGATGATTCTACTGTTAACCCTACTATCACAGTGTGATAGTAGAATCATCGTATCGGCTGGAATTACCGTATCGTTGTCGTGTCGAAAGAACCGCAGTAACCCTCTAGGACCGGTCACATAAGTTGTAGGAAAATGTAAGAAATTTGACACATTACTTGTTAAACGTTGTCAGCAAACAGGCAAATTTACATCAGTAGGTACTATTACTTCTTTCTATTAGGGTAAGGAGGATAACATCTGCACATTCTGTCACCGGGACACCATGGCGGCGCAACCAGTCGGAGCTACCAACAAAATGTATACAGCTCTATAGAGAGTTACTCACTTGGTGTCTGTTTGGTGGCGCAGAGCTGTATACATTTTGTTGGTAGCGGCGACTGGTTGCGCCGCCATGGTGTCCCGGTGAAATATAGCCCTAAGACTAGTGCTCATTTCGCGACTTGCACATGACGCTACGTCATCAATAATTATAATTACAGTAATATCGGGCCATCAAAACACAAGCCTAACTGCTGGACATACATAACTTAATCAAAATCGGCATCTACTTTAAAATCTAATAAATCTGATAAAATGCAAATGATAAAAGGGAATAAGAACGGCAATCAATCTATCAACCCAGTAATCGTTAGAAATTAGTGTCAAGTAACTTGCTGTGTGTCTTATCTATCTACGTGTATATAGGTACGTTGATGTTATCTTGTGACTAGTCCACTCTAGTTTCCATTTTAAGTGGATCGACAGAGACTTTAATAATAGCCACTGAATATGTAGGCCTTAATAATTTTGTATCTAAGGCAGTTTGCGGGAAAATTGCAAGAATAAATTACTTACCTATACATTCAATTTCATTGTATTAAGTATAATGCACACCACTTATGGGGTTTCGAATTTAATAATATTCTATGTTTTTTTCTATTCTCTATTAGCCTTATTTATAAACATGGAGTAAGATCGGACTAGTGAGAACATGCTTTGTCTTTTTCGGTGACATGAACTTTCAAAGTTGACAGAGACAAACAAAAACCGGTAGGTAAAATTACTCGGACCTTACTCCACGTTTATTAATAAGGCTAAATAGGGTTTCTCTATGCTCTCTCTATTCACCGCAACAGCATACTATCATCAGGTTAGTAAACTGTCACCACAATAGGTTACTGCTACGACAAAAAATATGTCGAAACTCCGCACACCCGGGTCCTAAGTCTGCTCTTACAATCGGGCATCAATAGTGTCTTGACAGACTTGTACCCTTGGGGGCACGTAATTTTATAATTTGCAGAAGGTATGGTCAATGATGACTTACCTACTGCGCCGAGTCAAATAAAAAACAAACAATATGTGGTTTAGCACATCCCGGGCTCCTAAGAGGGAAATTGCAACTGGGAACATCGCTCGGATGAGAAGAAGAGAGAAAACCGCAGAGAAAATAAACGAATTCAAAAATTTACACGAGAGAAATCGCCGAACGCACCTTATCGTTTTGTTTATTTTTACGATAATATTTATTTTTAGGATATTCCTATCACCAATTTAATAAAGCATTTGACATGTTTTTTCCAAAGAAGTATGGGGTGGTATTGTTTGTGCTTGCCCATTAAGTTTAAAAATCCATATCAAAATAAAGTTTCCGGTATCACAAAGTAACAAAGCCAAGCCAAGCACTTCAATTTACCTGTTTGCTCATTGAATGTGCAAGCTATGTTCGGTACGACGCATGAGCCCATGTCCAATTTAACATCAGCGAACGGTCGCTTCACAAATTGCATTACCTACTCTACAATAATGTACCTACAATGTCATGTATCTACATTGCGATAGCAGATACAGGTGTATAGATATGCTAGACTTAATTTGAGGGTTTAAAAAGCCTGAGTGAGTCTATTTGTTTTTTTAGAATCTTCTAGTTGACACTGAGCACTAGCTTGATGAACGGTTATCTATATCATATAGGATAGTCGAAATTGCTATAATTGCGATAAAAATGCTTTTTCTAGTACCCAAAGTACAAGCCTAGTGCTTAGTTTGTGGCCAGATTGCGCTGTGTGTAACGTTGTGCAATATTTATATTTATTTACCTCTATTGCAGCATTTTAAAATTACCACATTATTAGGATAAGATTTTCAAGTTTTTCTGTAAGTTTTGTAGTGCCTACAAAAGGAATGAATAAAACAACCAAATAATCAATAAATCGGTCACCCATCGAATAATGAACGTGCCAGGCGATAGCTTAACCCACACGACTATACAAGATCGGCGATCGCAGTCATAGGCCAATAAAATAAAAAAAAACATTATCATCGTTTAAAAATATGCGATTTTAGTAAAGTATAAAATATAAAATGTATTAAAAGATAACGTAGTTTATCGCAAATTTTAAATTCAAATAAGGTCTCTGTTACTTTCATAGGTTTATGTTCTTAGAGATAATGTAGATAACTTGTATGCACGATGTGAAATGTGAACTTTTTCATAGCAAGCCTTTCAGGGCGAGCGGCAAGTGTGATGCAAATTGAATACGTAAGATCGCGGAACGGTAAGTAATTGGCTGTAAGTGGGGGAATATTATGAGAGTTGAAATATTACTTTTATAATCGACAAGCTGAGTCCTGCGGTTTCAAACGCGAAAAACCCCATCCCGATGCCTTCATCATATTATAAAGAACACTCTCTCCAAATTTCAGCTCTCTACTATTGGTTTAGGCTGTGCATTGATCGGGCAATCAGTCAGGACAAAGCATTTTATAGATATAGAAGATAGATTAGCGTTTAACGACTTTCGCACCGCATAATTGATGCAGCACGCTCTCCCATTCTTATTTAAATGATTGAACTAGATATTGAAGGTAGGATGTATATTTTTTCCACGACCACCGACCACAAGACCCCGTCACCCACATTTGTCCTGTAGTTTTTAACCCCAGACGAAAAAAGAAGGGTGTTAGGTATAAGTTTGAGGTGTCTGTGCTTTTATTTATACATTTTGAACGAACTCGCCGCAAAATGCTAAACGCCGTGGTCGCCACATCCGACAAATAATTTCTAGCTTCAGGTAGCAGCGTTGTGGCTAAATTACAATCTATATCCATAAAATTACATGTCCTGACTAACTTATGTCATATCAACGCAGAGCCCTAACCGCTGGTTCTAGAGACATGCAATTTGGAGAGCGTGTTCTTCCTGGTTTGTATGCATAAGAATGGCGTTTTGTAATCTGCTACTAATGTAAATGTGACGTACATACCTAGCAAGGAGCTGCGCGTCAAGTAGCTGCGGTTGCCGCGCGTCGACGATGATGACGTGCGGTGGTTTTGCGTCGTTGTCGCGTCGCAGTGCGTCGAGTGCTTCCCGCGGCGAGCGCACCGCTCGCGCCTCGCCGCCAGCGCGGGTTACCGCTGTGCACGCCGCGGCACACACGCGCGACGTCCGCTCCGAGAATACGCATAGTAACTGCAGGAGAATGTAAAGTTGCTTTAACTGTTCAAGTATTCCAAAGGCAAAGGTTGTAGATCTAGAACCTGGGGTTTGCAATAGAAGAAGGATTCTATTCTTCTGTAACTAACTTCTGCGGTGGAGTTCGTCTTAGGACCGTAATTGTAGGTACGCCGAAAACCTGGGGTTTGCCACAGAATAGGTGATAGTCACAAAGGGATTTCGTATTTGAAATAAAGAAATCTTACCTCTAAGGGTTCTTGTGGCACGTAGAGAAGAGCTGAGGGTATGTGCGCAGGCGGCGGTGATCTGTTCTGCAGACAAAAAACATGTGTAATATACAAGAACGGACAACAGTTTCTGGGGGCAGGAGGGTTCTCAGTTTGTGACCACGGAACGGAAGACTTAGCGTAGGTATAAGGCAAGGTCAGTCTTAGTCGTCGTAGGAATCATTTAAGGCCAACATTGAGGCATAAATGGAGGGGTCCGCTGTACCATCAAGCAACTCCCAGTAGCTACCATCCGGGATAGACATCGGTCCCCAAACGCTAGTGTGATCGGTTCTCTATAAAGGAGATCTGCCTCGTGCCCAATAAGTGACAAGACAGGTACCGGGGCAATGAAGGCGCTCACCACTCGCAACTCATGAAGGAGCCTTAAGGCCCTTAAGGGTTAATAGCATGTGTATGCAGGGCCTTCTCAAAGACAATTATTATATTCAGAAGTAAGTGTAATGAAAACTACCACCAAAAGTGATTTGGAGTAACTGTAGGTTTAATAAAAATGTTATGCTTGATTTTTTTAAGCAAAAACATAAACTTCCCCATCTAAATTATTTTTAAATTATTTTAACATAATCTAATAATAAGGTTATCCCAGTCTTGAACAATATTTTGGTAAATAAAACCCAATTTCGCTCGGCAGTGTAAGTTTCTTTACATAAGCCTTAACATAATTAGCCTTACGTCTATAAGTATGAGGCAAAATAATAAAGACAGTTTAGTAAAAACATAACCCTCCGACAGTCGGGTAAAAATAGTATCGAGGCTCAGTTTTATCCCTGGAGAAATAATTTTCACGCCTCCAGTTTCCTTGAACGGGGACACGATTCCCCGGCGACTGTAGTCTTGTGACGCTCGGATGATCCGATTACGGATTTGCGGAGATGTGTACGGAAATGCGGGAAAACGACGACGTATATAAAGGTAGTTCATGCACAGTACTGCAAAGATACTGATCACTTGCAGTCGGATGGTTCTAAGACGATTTCTATCGTATATATTAATTTAAACAGCATGGTAATGCTGACACCATTTTGCGAACTAATAATACCTAGCATTAATAAAGACATAGTTTTTAATTTATTTCAATTAAATAAGTCACAGAATACGAGATTTTACCTAATGCCTACTAATTAATTTTAATTATGAAAATGGCAATTGATATAATTCACACTGCATCGAATGACACATTATTGAATTAAATCATAAAATCCATCTGTACACAATATTCTTTTTAATTAAAAATGTTAATTAAGGCCCAATGCAATCTATTATTTCTCATTCATTCAACAGACCGAATGGTTATATTTAGTCAATTGTTATTTCAAATGGATTTCCAATGAATATGATGTCAATAGCACAGGTCAAAGTTATTTTTGTATTGGTCTGAGTCGTCTTTTGTGAAGAGAATCCTGATTAAAATTTGGGGGCATACAAAAGCTCGGTTGTTGGCTTTCGATTATAAGAGCAGGGAAGTAAAGGGACTGTCAATTTCTAGAAAATAAGAGGATAAAAGGACATTGTGAGTTCAATACCTAAGCTCGAGGATTCACCTACATAATAGAAAAGGACGTAGTGTTTTATTTAACCGACAAATCGACAAGACACTAATGACAGGGTAAGAAGCTCGTCTACAAAAACGGTGCAAGCTATGTACAAAGATAGCTAGTTACTGTAAAAGCAGTAGAGCTACTCGTACGCCAGTAGCTCGGCCTGGCTTATCTGTCAACACAATATACAGGGTGGTCCAACTAGTGACGTCAATAAACTTTTTTTAGATTCCTCACACCTGGGGGTATCCGAAAATACCCCATGTAAGTTCTGCGATTTTTTGTAGTTTAGGAGTTATGGCCTGTTTTCTCATTTTCTACTAAACCACTGAGACCTATTTGGTTATACTAACTGCAATAATTTAGATAATTGGCTGATTTCTTTTCAAATGTGGAGCTCAATAATAGGGCCATGTTACCTGTTATAAAAATAAGGCGTAACACAAAACGAACTGTTGCAAATAAAAAAGTATTCCATAAAGAGAGCGTAGACAAAACGCTATAAACACTTTAAAGAGCAATTAAAAGAAAAACTCGCTTATTTTTTTTTTCCAAACTAACTTCAAAAACTTCCTTACTTCATTAGCTATCTACCCTATCATTTTTATTGGTCTATCATTACAGGATCATATCAAAAATTTCATTTTAAATTCCTTGGTCGAAAATTCTCTCACTCATCCCTATTACTAAGACTTCGCTGTCTGAAGACTTCGCTGTCACTAGTTGGACCATCCTGTATAGCACTGGCAGTCTGGCACGTATGAGTTGCTCGCACGTTTCGATCAAACAGTGCTAAATACTGGCACTGTGTAAACGAGCCATTCAATATACAAGTGTTACTAAGTAGTGACGGAGAGTCCGTTCAGAAGGAAAAGCAGATCTTTGTTTTTCACGTTATATTTTTATAAATCCGCATTATTGTTAAAAATAGTTAAATAGTTAAAGTTAAAAAAATTGTTTGACATTCATAGACTCGCTAAACATACAACCGCTGAAGTCAAATCGCCAAGATGGCAGTCTCAAACCTTTCACTTTACGCCCTCCACTACAAATACGCCGCTACAATGCACGGAGCGGAAATAGCTGTTGTAAGCTAACAGTAGGTAGGTACAAGGATATTAAAATTTGTAAAATGTGTAAAATGTAAGTAAGAAAGTCGTAGTTCGTTTTTGGAAAAGTGGATAAAGACGTACCTACATGACACTATTAATGTAGGTACCTATTTCACTTGTTTTTTTCTTTGAACGAATGAAATGATTTTAGATGAAATCATGAACATAATTTCATCTAAAATCAGTGGGACGTACACAAACAATATTTACAATTACTGAGGTCAAATTACTACCTACTGCCACCTAAACTGTAATAGGGGGCTATTACGGTATCTGATTTCCAATTAGGGAGCTATTGTAGGTCGGAATTAGAACCACTCAACAATTCCCTGATAAACTAAACTGTCCTTGCAAAGGATTTGCTTGTAAAATTTGTACATTTTACCTAGACGGTAGGTAAAATCAGATTGCTGAATTTCTAGTTCGGATATTCACTGCTGTACGTGATAGTTCAGGATATTGTTCTTGTCTAGCTCGTCTAGCCATCGCATGCAGCCGCCATTACATCAAAGTTCGACATGAGGTCATAAGGTAAAGTAAAGTAATAAAGTATGTAAGTAAGTAGTATGTCATAAAGTATGTAAGTAAGTAGTATGTCATAAAGTATGACAGGAGGTTCGCAACTACATAAAAGTTGTCGCGAACCTCCTGTCATCAATACGCCATAATGGCCAGATAATGACCATGGTTTTAGATTAGGGCTATTTTAATACGTTATATTATGGATTTTGTAATCGCCCGACGTTTCCAGGGTTTTTCCGACCTCCTGTTCACGGGTAGACTCTTGAGTATCTATCCATGAACAGGAAGTCTGAAAAGAAAGACCCGAAAGAAAAATCTAATCTAAGTTACAAACTCTCGTGTTTACTACGCTTTGTTAGCGAAGATTCTTTTCATAATCATAAAATCTACAGATTGGGGTGAAGATAATTTTAATCCTATTCAAATTAATAATACGAATTTAATCTAAATTTAGGAGAAATTAATCTATATAAGGTAAGGGAATTAATGATTTGATATTTTATTCTAATTGGAAACGCCTATTGATGGTAGATAAATTAGATTAAATATTTACGTTATTTATTTTCCTTGTAGATAAAATTTAAACACAATTATTATAAAGCAAAGCCGAAGCGTAAACCATGGATTATTGACACGTTTTACTCATTTACGGAGTTTTGCGTAAATAAAGTCCCGTGATCCCGTGAAAACATTTTATTAATATAATTTTCGCTTATTCCGTGGTTATTTCAAAAGAATTCGTGACGGCGACGACGGGCCTTCGCTGCGACTTATTAATGTGTGTATGACTTTGAATCTGTTAGACTTACAGAATTGACATGTAAGGACGGAATGTTAGGTTTTTTATCATTTATATACCTTACTAAGACACGTTTGTTATACAACCTACTGTTGAGACATTATTAAAAAAAAACGCCATTTTAACACATAAAACTAAAAATATCGGACATACCTAGCTAATATACCTAAATAACATAAAATCATAAAATTTGTTACACCACCTTTTGTTTTTGAATTTCTTCAAGTTTATTATTGGCCTACATAGAGAATTCTCTTTGAAATAAAGGTGACTATGATTCTGACAAACCGAATCTTGAGGCTTTAGTGGGCTGTATTAATTATTTAAGAACCGTGTACCCCCCGGCATAGAATAGGGTTACCCCATCTCTTCCCGTGGGTGTCGTAAAAGGCGACTTAAGGATCTGGGCTAGACTAGCAAACCTTGTGTTCTCCCCGCGCGGTGGCGGATAAACTACTTGGTCCCTAGGCGAACATTGGGATAAAATTACATGTTTGTTAATCCAGATCACCAGCTGTCAGCCTACAAAGTTTCACCGCAATCGGTTCAGTTGTGTAGCGTAAAGGTTTAACAAACATACTAATTTACTTCCTTACAAACTTTAACCTTTATAGTATTAGTAGGATTGTAAGTTTAACGCCTACGCTTGATACCCACTACCAAATACCCAAGTATCCTCTCAACTAGGATAATTTCAAGTGACACGCTGACACGCCTGAAATGGAAAATTTTGACAAATATTCTAAGTAGGTCGGTCGGTAGATACTATCAAATTATCATAATCGATTATTAAACCTTCGATTTAAAATATGCTTGGCATCCAACGACTTCCACGGGGCACTAATGTCACTCAGGGCATTCCCATAGGAACCAGTAGGTACGAGTCACTGAACTCAATAAATATACACTGAAATTGCTATATATTTGTAAAATTCAGTACGCGATCTCCTGTCTAGCGTACTTGTAATATGGAGGTCAGTGGTACGAGTACATAATACCTACAGCCGAATTGAGAATCGTCTCCTTCGTTTTTTAAAGTCGGTAAAAATGATTCAGTTTGCATTCAGTTTGCTTTTCTTTTGTAGAGGAAATGTTTGTCAGTCTGTCCGCCAAGATTGTGTTTCTCATGAACGTGAACTTTGTTAACCATCATCTAACTTTGATAACCGAAATCACTTTTCCTCATCGTCAAAAGTGATTTCGGAAGAATTTCTGACTCGCGTTCTTAGCAAATGTCATACGCGCTCCCATATAGTCATCATCATCATCATTTCAGCTGTAAGAAGTCCACTGCTGGACATAAGCCTCCAGCACCTGGAAATCATTGAGTTCCAGATGCTTCGGTTATAAGCGGCCTGCATCCACCGTAAACCCGCGGCCTTAACCAAGTCGTCCGTCCATCTTGTTGGTGGACGTCAACGCTGCGCTTTCCGATCCGCGGTCTCCATTCGATAACTTTTCGGCTCCAACGTCTATCTGCTCTCCGTGCTACACATCCCATATAGTAGTGATAGGTAAAATGAGTATAACTATTTGTTTCTAGTTTCAAAAGTGAGTGGGTGTAGAGCCAAAGTAGAAAGAAAAACGCTACGAGGCGCCAACTTCTAGGTAAACTATGGTATATTGTAGTTAGCTGCAGCTAGGTACACAATAAAATGATTACCTACATATGAGAGAATTATGCGAAGATCTCAAGTTTTATTGGTTGAAAGTTAGTTAGTAATCATATTCAAGTGAGAGCTCGTTAGCCTAGAGCCGCGTACAGACATCGCGACGCATGTGCCACGAATGGTTCGCCTCGCATGGCTCGGGCTGTGTGGACGTGTGTGCTCACAGTGAGCCTTCGTCGTCGAGCGTCATACGATCGTTGCGAACGCCGCGCCGCGCCGCCTCTAAGCCGCCTCAGTGCGAGAAGTGCGCTGCGTGTGGACGGACGCCTGATTTTCTATTGTTCTACTGACGAACCCTGTGTGTGGTTGTTTACATGCTCAGCTTGAGCATGTGTCGTGTGGGACAAATGCATAAATGTAATCTAATCACACATGTCTCAGGTTGAGGTATGCATGACGAACCATTCGCAACGCTTGTCTCGCGATGTCTGATTGCGGCTTTTAAAATTTGTTTAATCGTGTGTAAAATAAATAAAGAAGTACCTATGTAAATATTTTGCTAAATACCTACTACATTTTATTTAAAATGTAGGTACTTATTGACTGAATATAGTGTCCAGTGCACTACAAACTAAATTAAATTTACCTATTACAAGTAAACAGAATAGATATAATGTCAAAATATGTGCTAAATTAAATTGCGTGACAGTTCGTAGCATTTTTATAGGTCTAGATCGGAATATGTGGAATACCCATATTAATTTTTAAGCATAAATACTTGCACCCGGCGGCAATCGAACTCGCAACCATCTGCATTGCAGTCGGGCATTCGCACGACGCGCCACAGAGGTGGTCAAGTGTGACATAAATAAATATGCAACAAAGTAAATCACATGATTACTGCAAAAAAAAAAATGCAAGAAACCTCATGAGTTTCTTGTGTCTTCTTCTCATTGGAGATCGCGTTCCGAAGACACAGTAGATTAGATATAATAACTAACATTTCTAAGAGATTTCTTGCTAATATCCGAATGAATAAACGTATTTTCGTTTGATTTCATTTCATCACAGTAACGGATTTATAATAGCGCTACACGCTCAACTATCACGGTAACTGCGGTATCGTTGAAAAGCGATCAAATGAACTTTGCGCAAGCAGTCATGCTTAAAGCTCCATAGTGACAGCAGCTTTATTAGTGGCAACATTGTTATATAGATGTGCCGACCTTGAGCTCTCTAATTTAGCGCTCAATAAATCACTAATCGCAGACGTCGGACACCGAACCAATCTGTCCGCCAATAAATTCCAATTTACATCAGAACAAAAACAGAATAATTGCGAGTTTGTTTAGGTAATTCACGTGCCGTTGGCGCCGCTTTCAGCCGAGATGAATGTCTTTAACGTAAGTCTTAACACATAAACACAGCGAAGGCGATAAACCTTTGAATTACGGTTTATTGATAGGTAAAGGGAGAATGGAGTTGACGGAAGGTAAACGATATTAACACATAGGTAAGCCAAGTTAGTTGCAGATAGCTAAAGCTTTACATAGATACATACGCGTTGGGGGAAGGCCCGACTGCAATGCAGGAGGTTGCGGGTTCGAGTCCTACCGGGCTAAGTATTTATGCTTAAATTTTTTTTTTTCTGGTCTGTGTCCTTTCTATGTATCATAATGTATTTACCTATTTACAAACATAAACAAAGTATAATATGAAGTAGGTACCCATAGTACAAACCTAGTGCTTAGTTTAATCGTTAGATTCTTTACAGCCTCGAGGTCTTTACAAACCTCATACTTACGGGCATTTCAATCCAACAACATCGCGAAAACCGATGAACAATCTAACCCGTGTTATGTCCATTAGAGTCACCTTGAAGTAACTCAGTATAAATACTCAGTAAAATATTTCTTGTGGGTAAGTAAACCTGAGAAATTCTATGAAAGAAAAAATGTTAGTCACCCGAGCGGGAGTTTCGGATCAAATGACGAAGGGAAAGGAAATTGGGGACACCCTACACGTACCTAATGATTAATGTAGGTACCTATATGTAGCTTATTGATTTTGTACCCCAATTCTTTTTAAGAAAAAGTATCTAACTATCCAGAAATAAAATACTTGGAGGCACCTTAATAGATATAATATCATTGTATATTAATGTTTAGGTCAGTAGGTAGGGTAAATAGGTAAGTAGGTATATAAATTCAATTATTTTGCTAACTACGTCGCATTGTGTAGAATATTCTTGTATCAAGTCGGAAATAGAAAAAGGTTATCTTATCGTAAGTTGTCTACTTGTGTAGGGCGATAATAATACTTAATTCAGTCTTTAATAGTGTATTTTATCAAATTACTATATTAATCAGATACTTAGTAAAATGGTATATCTAAGTAGACACGACAACTGCATGTATACAAACAGCAAAATGCAATCTCCATATCGTACGATTTGTACTGAATGCTGGGTTCTCACGGCGCGCGATATCACAAGTTGCGCCGCACCCCGCGACGATTCAAAGCGTTATGTTATTATTAAGTACTAAATGAAAAAACATATTTTCAGTTTATCTATAGGTATCTATAAAATGCTTTGTCCTGAGTGCCTGACTGACTGATTGATCTATCATCGCACAGCCTACACCGCTGATAGTAGAGAGCTGAAATTTGGAGAGTGTGTACTTTATGTGATGTAGGTATCCGATAAGATGGATTTTTGAAAATGTTTACGGGTTCAGGACTTATTAAATGCGGGTAAAACCGCAGGATACAGCTAGTAGTATAATAAAATGTTATGTAGGTGTGTTCGTAATACTTAGCAAAACATTATTAAGGTAAACGGTCTTGTTAAACCCTGGCTTCAAAGGGCATAACATGATATTTTCACTTGCAAATCTAAATTAATTTAAAAATATACCTTTGAAAGTTAATATTTCTAAGGTGTCTACCTAAGTCATTCAACGTAGGTAACTTTGGCAAAGAAACGATAAAACTTTTTGTTTTAGTTAACGCGTGTCAGATGAGTTGTAAAAAGTTTTCTGTGCTGTGTAAATATGAATTTATTAACAACAAGCAGAGTCCCGCGTTTCAGTCGGGTAAGTCCCGACCCCGTGGGAGTATCGGGACCAAAAGTAAACTTACTCCTGTATAATGTAGCTTTCTATTGGTGAAAGAATGTTTGAAATCGGTTCAGTAGTTTCAGAGATTACCCGGAAAATACATTTATACATAATTGTTATCAACGTTACCTCTTTATAATGTTAGTTTAGACAGATCGTACTTATAATATAAATTTGAAAGTTTGTCTGTCAGTTTATTTGTTACTCCTTCACGCAAAAACTACTGAACCTATTGCGATTAAACTTTGTATGCAAATCTGGAGATATGGTTTAACAGATAGGCTGCGTTATGTAACAGTAGTCGGGTAAAACAGTACGAAATCTTTTATCGAAACCTTAACTTATAAATTTAAATCAAATATCAAAGATCCATTGTTTTGGTTAGTAAGTACTTATAGCTGTACCTACTTATTAATAATCTGCTCTGCTGCAATGGCTGCATTGCTCTGCTCCGTTAAAATATTTAAATTTTATTTTTAAGCTCAATGGAAAATGAATGAGATGTCTGTGAAGCGTAGCTCTAATGCGAGAGTGTTCTTAGCATGTTTTAATTGCTTCTTTTTGCCTAGACGTGTAGAACAAACCCATTTCGACTTTAATTCGCGGAAACAAATTGTAGGTACAACTGTAAATAAATTCATCAAAATGTCTACATAAATGTAAATCGTAAATCTACCAGTGAAACCGGCTACATTCAAAAACCCGTAACTGATCAAGGGTAGCTTTCCGGATTGACGTTTATTGACAAATTGAATTATTAGCACCCGAAAATCCATGTCGCCTTCATCAGCGAGTTTAGGAACCCGGCAAAAACAGACTCTCTGTTCATAGTTTGAGGGCCATACCGCACCAACTATTAAATAGGTAAGTACATATCATTCGATTCGTAAAAATTAAAACATGTAGGTACCTCATCAATTTAGAGTTGAAGACTGTTTTGGCTAGCGTAATATTTATATTATACTAGCTGCGCCCTGCGGTTTCACCCTCGTTAGTTCCGATCCCGCGGGAATATCGGGATAAAAAGTAGCCAATGCGTTATTCTAGGACTGCAGCTATGTATATTCCAAATTTCATCGTAATCGGTTTTGTAGTTTTAGCGTGAAAAGTAACAAAGTCACATACAAACAGACATACATACATACAAACTTTCGCGTTTACAATATTAGAAGGAATATAACTTTATCTACACTCACCGGCACGGAAAGTGGCCTAAAGATGAGAGTTTGGGTCTTTGACCATATTATCGTTTATTTTCGGGAACTGATCGTGTAAATGTTTGGGACATTTGTAAATTAATATACTGGCTACGTTTTGCGACATTAATGGTTTTTATTTTTTTTATTTTAGAGATTAGGTTGGAAACAAAGTTTGTTGGTAAAATTTTCGTATGAACTCTCAAAAAAACACATGAGGTAAAAAGTCGATATTCTAAATGTCATGCAACTAATCGTTATTTCTTTGATTATTTTTTATTAACTGATTTCATTATCGGTTCCCAAAATCCCTAATGTATATAAGTAATATAAAAAGGCTGTATATTTTGTTTGACTCTGTATTGATTCTTTAAATTAATAACAAAATAAAAAATAATTTGTTGCCCGAAGATGGCAAATTATTAAAAAAACCGGCCAAGTACGAGTCGGACTCGCGCACGAAGGGTTCCGTACCATTATTAAGAAAAAAAACATTAGAAACCTCAGTATCATTTTTAAAGACCTATCCATAGATACCCCACACGTATAGGTTTGATGAAAAAAATTTTTTAGCGTTTAAGTATAGGGAACTCCAAAAATGTATTGTTTTTTTTTTTAAAGTTTGTGTGAAAATCTTAATGCGGTTCACCGAATACATCTACTTACCAAGTTTCAACAGTATAGCTCTTATAGTTTCGGAGAAAAGTGGCTGTGACATACGGACGGACGGACAGACGGACAGACAGACATGACGAATCTATAAGGGTTCCGTTTTTTGCCATTTGGCTACGGAACCTTAAAAATAGAACTTCGCCAAAATCTTAACTCAAAATACCTCAATTAGCGGTATTAGGGTTAGTAGTCTAACGTAACGTTAGTAATCTAACGTTATGTTTCCATTACGAGAGTATATAGGAATGTGGAATAGGACCGGCCGAGATGTAGGTGGAAGAGCCTTTCACGTCCAATCACCCAGATTGACTCACATTCCGAATGAACGACTCTATTGAACGAATGATCTCTGTAATGTTCACTCTTGGTATTGGTAAGAAAGTGCTACGAGTATAATGGATTTTGGTTTATATTTTCTGCCTACAGCTTCAATTAGGGAGCCGATAATAAAATTTGTTTTGTGATGAAAACAATAATCTATAGTATAGTCAGGTAAGATCGGATACGGGGGAAGACAGTATGACTCAAATATCTCCCTAAATAAATGATAGTTTTTAGTGTTAGCCACGGTGTTCACAAGATCAATTCGCACCGATCTGTGGCACCTGGCAGTTGCAATGTCACCTATTTTGGGAGATATTTGAGTCATATACGGTCTGTCTATCCCCGTATCCGGTCTTACTTGACTATACTCTGTAGAAAAAGTGTTAGAAGCGCTCGAAATATCTGCGAGAAAACTTTCTAGTTCGATTGATTTAGCGTTATGTTTCCATTAAATAAATAAAAATATAAATAAAAATAAAAAGCCTTTTATTTCTTGCAAGTACATAATAATATTTATACAAAGTTTAATATAATTGGTTTAATATAATTTTTAGTTCATGCTTCTTGTTTTTTTTTTTTCAAATTTTTATTCGTATGCAAGAACCCCTTGTAAATGTGAAGGCCTCCTCTAAAGAAGTCCATTTTTCTCTTTTACTTCAGTTTTTAGTGTTAGCCACGGTGTTCACAAGATCAATTCGCACCGCACCGATCTGTGGCACCCGGCAGTTGCACTGTCACCTATTTTGGAAGATATTTGAGTCATATGCGGTCTATCCCCGCATCCGGTCTTACTTGACTATACATATTATATAGGCATAGAAAAAGTCTAGTTCGATTGATTCTAGTACCAAAGTACTGCTACCCTAGAATTGCTGTCTCGCACGTACGAGTGACTCGTAGATAGATAGATAGATTAGTACTTTATTGCACCAAAAACACATACCTACCTAATTCAAATTTACAAAGAATAACTTAAAACAGCTAAAGTGGCACAGTGGACGGTCTTATCGCCTATAGGCGATCTCTTTCAGGCAACCAATACATCTACTAATATTTAAATAGGTACGTAGCTCTTACAAAGTTACCTTTAACTAGGTACTTCTGTAAACAAAACAGACTAAACCATTTCATGAACAATATGGGAGTGTATTCAACATAGGTAATTTAGACTATAGAAATAGAATGGCTGATGGACGTAGGTAGTCTAATAATAGGACCAAAATTCATAACGCATATAGCTATCGTCCGAACCACCTGCGTATTGTCCTCGAAACGGCTTTCATATTCGCTGCCATTCACGGTCATTCAAATTCTATTCACGACCGTTGAAGCCTGCTGTATAGAACCTAACTATCGCGGGGGGTTTAAGTGACACTCTCGTGAAATTGTCAACAGATGAATGTAGAACCTACAACTAGAATGTCAATCATATGGCTGCATTCGGGTGTTGATAATGAGATGGATTGTGTGGTTGGGAATGGTGACAGTAGTGTTGAAATGGATACTGGGTATAGGTACGGTACGTCTACTGGATAGGTCTTATTCGTCCCAGCCCCTGATTACGTTACTCTGTTGCTAACAAATTTCGATTGAAACAATTAAAATTTGATAGTTACAGTCGCTAGTTTTAGTTGCAATGGCAATTTGTGAGCAACTGAATAACTTGAAAAATGACGTGTAATCAACAACTTCAATTGTTACAATCGCGATTTGTTAGCAACAATTTGTTAGTTACAAAATAAGGCCATCCCTTTATCAGGACTGATGAGACCTATCGATATATAGGCTTCATCCCGGTCGCCAGAATTTTGAGCTTGACCGGGACGGGATCTTGGTTTAAAATAATTGTGCATGCTTCTAAGCCTTTTAGATCAAAATCTTTTAGTTAAATTTATCGAGTAACTGAATACGTTAAGCCACGCTGCCTCGCACTGGGCCCTCGGTAACAATTAGGTAACAATACAAAACCAGAAAACTTTTAATTCACTCTCAAACATTTTTCGCGAAAATTGAATTTGTGGAAAGGACTGCCAGGTACGGATAACATTTGAAACAAAATAACTTTAAAAAGTAAATAGTATTGATAACAAACACAACCCGATAATTTTGTTATTAAAATAATGTTTTAAAAAGTACCTCGCAATGAATCACCCTATACCTACCTAGGTACCTACTAATTTTATAAATTGTTAGCTTAGCTTTAGTATGTAGATAGGCCAAATACTCAAAATAAAATCGCATAATATATAGATAGGCTTCAGCTTTGGCATCCATTTTTGGCTTCGTAAAAAATCTGATCTTTCTCCAACTTCCTCACACTACGTTTATTCTCTTCTATGGACGGGTACTTTGGCGCCAAAGTTTAAACGACGTGATGTCGCGATTCTCCGATAATTTAATCGCTGGAGATAAAGACCGAAAATTAATTTTAATTGTGATAAATTACAATAATAATTGTTTTATTATCAATAGAGTCAATTGTTATTATGACGGCGTCACAGTCGGAAGTAGAGTTTGTAGCCTTGAATGATGCTTAGGATAGGAACCCACCTATCAATGTTTAGGAGCATACGCTCACTATTATAACGATGATTGTTCAATCACATTGATCGTCGATATCGTTAATTGAAATCTAAAAATATCCTTCAATTTCAGATTTACAGTAAATTTCCATCAGTTTTCTAAAAATGCCGTTTTCGCCATTTTTTTGTCATAGCCTTTTTAATCTATATGTATAAAATTCAAAGTCTATAAATCAACACAGAGCCCAAACCGCTGGTCCTAGACACATGAAATTTAGAGAGTATATTCTTTGTGGTGTGTATAGATCCATTAACAAAGGGATTTTGGAAAATCCTGCGGGATCGGGACTTACGCGGGTGAAACTCGCGGGACTCTGCTAGTATACTAGAAACTTCTTTCGTTAATTAATTAGCTCTCAGATTATAAATGAGAGACCTTTCGGTGTGTAACCTCAGCCAAGCATACGTGATCGTGTATGGTAAAAAACCGGTCTTAACTGCACCCATTTCTACTCCTACAATAGGTCGTTGTATCAGTTTCGTAGTATTGACAGTTCTGATTAATTTAAATCGAACTGGTTGATATAAATCTTTCTAATTGTACCTATTGCTACTGTATTTAGATTTAGGAAATAATTAATTGATATAACAACTTTTGTTGAGTGATTTCTTTGACCGAAATTATTTTGTATGCTCAACCCAGCTTTCACGTGTTTTTTAAACAAGTGTCCAAGTGTCGGATCCAACCAATCATATCTTGACGTAATTTATCAATCGTCTTTTGTCGTTTTATCTGTGACGTCTTCCAATTATGCTTTAGGTACACCTAGTAACGGTAAGATATAATCCGGTACGTTTGCCAGCACAGTACCTTTATAAAAAATATTGAAAGAATAAACAAAAATTAAATATCTTTGGGTAAGCATACACTTGTTCTATTTAAATTACTGAAAGTAACAAAGTACCTACTATTCTCGTAGGTAAATTACGAAAATGTCAACTCTGACACTTACCGTTTCAATTTCTTCCACTTCTTCGCCTATACTACTCGTTTCTTCAGCAATATTAGTCAACATCATACTCGGCCTCATCGAAACCCTGTTCCTCACGTTCGAAGATCTTCTCCACACATCACCACTATCCTTGACATCGTCACCTAAGATCGCGAACTGTTCGTAGAAATTGATAACTCCGTTTGATTCGTTTGTTTCAGATGAATTATTATGTTGAGGTTTCTGTGTGTATTTTTTACGCTCATCTATCTTTCGGTACTCTTCTATGTTTTCTCCTAGGATGGGAACGGGGTGGGCGCGATGAGACGCGTATTCGTATTCTAAATCGAATCCTCTGTCTTCGAACAGGCTTTTAAATCGGGCCCAGCATCCCTTGTTCTTATTGATGCTGGTTGGTTCCGCGTTGTGCGCGGGTCGGTTCAATCCATTATCCATTTTGATATTGGTTTTACTTTGTTCGCTTTTAGGTATTTTTGTGTTTGAAACTGTATGTAACTTTAAGTAACTTGATGTCACTATTTCAGTAGGTAGATGATGAGATTAAGAAGAACAATGATTTTTGTTTTTTTTGTATACAGTCACTGTGTGTGTATGTAGTTATACCTATGCTTATTATTATATTTATATAGAAACTGAACTTGAACTGATTACCCGGAATAAAACTACCTACTTAAAACGATACACCCACTGTAGTTTTATTGATAAAAAGATACCTAAATACACGAGATTACATTTTAAATATAATTTTCTTTGTCTTTTGAAAACGTTTCACTCGCACAGATACAATTCGTTGTTTCAAACAATATACGCATTAGACTAAAATTTCTTTCGTTTCCTTAAAATGTTCTTTGAAAAGCCAAACGTTTCGATCACAGATAGAAGTAAAACTGAGCCGTTAGAGTGTGTAATGTATTCGTGTGATTAGATTGAAATGTTATCAATACATTTGCACTGATTACGATTAATTAAACAAGAAATTGAGTTACCCGCTGCTGTGATTTCTAGTAAGTAGTGCGATAAAGTTGTGCGGACAAATATTTTATCGCATTGTTTGTGTCTACAGAACCACCAGTGACTAACTGTTTATCTTCATATCTACATAATGTACTTACAAAATAAATAAAATAAAAAAACCCGGCCAAGTGCGAAACTCGCGCACGAAGGGTTCCGTACCACTATCACAATTGGGTACGGAACCCTAAAATGGTTTACAACAACTTTGATTCAAAGAAAATCTGAAACTTATAAGAAACTCTTTGGACAGTGAAGGCAGACTAGTATATTTGACAGATAGGGCAGCCATTTTGAATTCCATGACCAACTCGATTTGACTTGACCAATCAGAAGCGACCTCACATCGTAGAATTCCCTTGTAGTTTTTGAAACACGTTTGTTGTATGGGAGCCCCTTTTAAATAATTGTTTTATTTTGTTTTTAGTATTTGTTGTTGTAGCGGCAACCGAAATACATCTTCTGTGAAATTTCAACCTTCTAGCTATTACGGTTCATGAGATACAGCCTGGTGACAGACGGACAGACAGACGGACGGACGGACGGACGGACGGACGGACGGACGGACGGACGGACGGACGGACGGACGGACGGACGGACGGACTGACGGACTGACGGACTGACGGACGGACGGACAGACGGACAGACGGACAGACGGACAGACGGACAGACGGACAGACGGACGGACAGACAGCGAAGTCTCAGTAATAGGGTCCCGTTTTTACCTTTAGGTACGGAACCCTAAAAACGACATACCTAGGTAGATACTTATATATGAATTAACCAAAATGTCAAAGCCTTACTTTATAAAACGAACTCAAATTTATGACGGGCCTCACTTATTTTTTTCCAGGAAACATAGATGTAATTAAAAAGGTCTTATCGTTTGAAGATTACTTACGTCAAATTGTAGACCAACGCAAAGTAAAGAATTAATTATACTTAGCCGATGACAGGCTTTTAATCCATTTGAACTGTTAGGTACTTTTTAGTCCATAAATAATGATGATTGAGCGACAATAATTCAAAATCGATAAAATGTAAGTAAGTACAATTGCGATAAGGATTACGCGTATTTATCAAATAGGATAATATGTTTTAATAATTGAACATTTTCTTTCTGCTCACTTAGCACTAAAGTACGAGTATGTTTGGAAATAACTGATCAATGATTTTAAAAATGACCATGTTGTGATTTACACTGTTGAATTAAAATATAGAGCAAATTTAATTTTGTATTCAAGCTTCGTTTAGGTATATAAAATGTATTTGATTCGTTAGAATAGCGTTGACGAAAACAGACAATGCGTTCGAACGAGCCTAAGTCGGTACAAGGAGATAGGTACAAATACTGAAAATCGCGGCTCGGGTTAGGACTCGTGTAGTGTAGTTAGTTAGCACACTCCGACGCAAACGGAGGGACACGAGTTCGAGCCTCGTCGCGAGTAAGTTTTTGAAGATTTGTTTTTCGTTAAAATATATCAAGCAGATAAAGAGTTTTCGGTTTCTACAGGAAAACGAAGAAAGCTTTTTGGTCACATGATTTAAGGGGTTGAAGAGTACCTATAGATTATTCTTCCGTTTTCGCGATCTTGCATTAATAATTATGATATTGCACGACGTTACACACAGCGCAATCTAGCCCCAAACTAAGCACTAGGCTTGTACTATGGGTAATTTTAAAAATTAACTCATTTTTTGGTTTTAATCGCGTGGTGTTTATAACATTGTTTCAATGCTCAACGTTTTACGAAGACACAGAAGGATACTTCAAACCAAGCGAATCAACGAGTCATAGTATGACGAATCGACCTGCTTTCATTTTAAGTAACCTAGTATACTTTTCTGCAAAACTAGTCCTCTACCAGCGGATGTTGTGTCCCCATTTGCAAAGATCATTAGAGTAGTTAATTGCTCATCAATCTAAATGAAGTCAATCATACCCGTCTCGTTGATCAAACAGCCACGTTGGTCATCTCTTCAGTATTCAGTGTCCTTACTTTGATTATTACAAGTCCTATATACTATATAGCAAAGTATGTGTTATCTATACTTTGCTATATTATAGTCAATTTTGGCATCTACATCTACACTAATATTATAAAGGGGAAAGATTTGTATTTTTGTGTGTCGTATGTTTGTAATGAATAAACTCAAAAACTGCTGGACCGATATCAATTATTATTTTACCATTAGAAGGGTACATTCACCCTGAGTGACATAGGCTACTTTTGATTCAGATATTTCCACGGGATCGGAACTTACGCGGATGAAACCGTAGGACGTAGCTAGTCTATATATATAAAAATGAAACCCGTTCGGTTGTCACGACATCACGCGTGAACGGCTGGACCGATTTTGATAATTCTTTTTTGTTGTGTTTGCTATTGTCAGGAGAAGGTTCTTATGAAAGAAAAAATGCTGAACCGATTTTGATGAATTTTATTTTTTTATACTAAACGACAGGACAACGTCTGTCGGGTCAGCTAGTTAGTTATATAAAAATCAGTAGTCCCACGGTTTTACCCGCGTAATTCCCGATCCCGATATATTTCTATTTAGTGGACAGAATACCTACAAACCACCAAGAACACACTCTTCAAATTTCATGTTTTTAGGCCCAGCGGTTTGGCCTCTGCGTTGAAATATAGTTTAGTCATTCAGTCAGTCAATCAGTCGGGACTTTGAATTTTATATATATAGATGAACTAAAATAACTGCTTGTTAATTTTAGGCATTAATCGGTAAGTTTCCTGCTAATTTTATGTACCTAAGTATACTTGAAAATATAGGACAAGGAGTAACGTCCCATTTGATGGTTATATAAAAGTTTAACTTGCACGCACATACCTACACATGACACTGTCTAGGAATTTAAATATCGACGATTAAGATTCATACACTCGCATAAAATATTCCTTCTACCATAATATCATGTTATTGCCACAAGACCACCGTCTGCTAGCGAACTCTGGACGAAGCACTAATACCTTTTGGGCTTAGAGTAGCGAGACTTACCGGTTTAGACGACGGGCAGTATCTCAGCAACTGTTAGACAGTATACTAACACTTAGTGAAGTTAGTGAGCGTTAGTTCCTCCGCCTGAACCAGATAAGTCAGCTACTCCATCAGTTAATAACCATTTTTTGTTCTGCAATACAGTCTTGTACACCGTCACCGCCCGGAGGGAACGGGATGTAGGCACAGGTACTCTATGCATAACGTAGTATGTAAACATAATGAAAGGAAACTTACGGCGACGTCGACTAGGGGCTCGTCCTCCGGCGTGAGGGCAAGAGAGGACCGCCGGCCGGCGCGGGCACCGGGCGACCCACTCGAACTACCTGCAGACAAGGAAACACCAAAGTTAGTGACCCAGCCAAAATGAACACAGACAAAGCATCCTTGCCAAACTATCCTCCACCATCCATTGTAGCTCTCGCGACACTCTAGCTAGACTCTAGTGTGTCGCGAGAGATTTAGTGACTAGGACTTATATTAAGGTGGTTAGTTTGAGATAACCGTTAGTAAAGGCAGGTACTATGGAACCGTTGGTACTGGTTTCCTCTAATTAACCACCCTGTATCTCGCAGTGCGAGTAACAGAGCCACAAGGCACGTCAGAGTCTCTGCCGTCTTACCACGTTGTTTCCCACCCACATCACGCGATGTTTGGCTGCGCTATAATATGTGAGGTTCAACTTCTGTGATTCACTAATTTGAGTTAACCGTCAGTAAAGGCAGGTACTATAGAACCATTGCTACTGGTTTCCTCTACGGCAATGTCTCTGCCCTTTTACCACGTTGTTTCCCACGCACAGGATGCGAATGTTTGGCTGCGCTATAACGTATTATGTGAGGTAGAAAAGAGTTGCAATTTCAACTTGTGTGACTCACTGACGCGACAAGTATGTCTGGAGTGAATGCACTTGTCGTCCAGGCGAAGAATGAGGGGTTTTCACAGGGAATGTTATTTCTTAGGAAGAGCTTTCTTTGTATCTATACAGAATAGTTAGATACGACTGCGATTACATTTAGAAAACAATTAAAATTGTCCAAAAAGAGTGGTTGGATTCTTTTCAAATAAATAAAAAAGTTTTGGAAAAAAAACCCTGCCGCAATTTTTTTTCAATCAAACTCTTACCGGCCTTTTTTAACCCCCGACGGAAAAAGAGACGTGTCTGTCTGTCTGTGTGTGTGTGTGTGTGTATCTGTCTGTGGCATCGTAGCTCACGAACGGATGGACCGATTTCAACTTAGTTTTTTTTGGTTGATAGGTGACTCTTGCGCGAGTGTTCTTAGCTATGTTTGATCAAAATCGGCTCAGCCGTTCATAATATATGTGGGTTGAAGCCCGACAATAAAAATCGATCAAATAAAAGAGCATAACTTTTGTGACAAGAATATGCATGTTTAATCATTAAAAAACCCCCGACTTAAAAAATCTTCAAAGTTAAAACAAAACTAAACTTTAAAAAGGTAAAAATAATAAGCCGAAAACAAATTTCATGTCTCTGAGTAGGTATGTGGTACCTTACGTTCCCGCACTTTGAAGATTTTTTAAGTCGGGGGTTTTTTAAATTTTTAATTAATTTTTTTTTATTTCACTTTTTTAACCCCCGACGGAAAAAGAGGGGTGTTATAAGTTTGACGTGTCTGTCTGTCTGTCTGTCTCTGTGTGTGTGTGTGTGTGTGTATCTGTCTGTGGCATCGTAGCTCACGAATGGATGGATCGATTTCAATTTAGTTGATAGGTGACTCTTGCGCGAGTGTTCTTAGCTATGTTTGATCAAATTCGGCTCAGCCGTTCATAATATAATGTGGGTTGAAGCTCGACAATAAAAATCGAATGTTTTCAAATATGCCCGAGTGGGGTATCAAATAAAAGAGCATAACTTTTGTGACAAGAATATGCATGTTTAATCAAAATCGGCTTAGCCGTTCAAAGTATATGTAGGGTCAAACTCGGATATAAAACCCGATTGGTTCTAATATGCCCGAGTGGGGTATCAAATGAAAGGACTTAAATTCTGTGACAACAATATGCATGTTTAATCAAAATCGACCTTACAAAAAACCTTAAAAAAAAATTAAATTAAAAATTTAAAAAACCCCCGACTTAAAAAATCTTCAAAGTTAAAACAAAACTAAACTTTAAAAAGGTAAAAATAATAAGCCGAAAACAAATTTCATGTCTCTGAGTAGGTATGTGGTACCTTACTTTCCCGCGTCGGGGGACGCGGAAACGTTAGATAGGTACTATAAGCACGGGTAGGTTACCATCAACTTCTGTGACACATTCCCGCGTCCCCCGACGCGGGAACGTAAGGTACCACATACCTACTCAGAGACATGAAATTTGTTTTCGGCTTATTATTTTAATTTAAAGTAATTTTTCATAAAAAAAATTGTATGAAATAATAAGCTAATGGGGTTTCTGATACTTTTTAGAAAATAAAAAAACTCGCCCGGCAAGGAAGAGGCACAGGTTCGAATCCTGCCACGGCGAATTTTTGATGATACATTTCCTCTTGTAAAATATTCCGAATTCAAACTAGATATTAAAAATAAATTATTGACGATTTTATAGTGAAAAAAAGTTTGTAGGTAAGCAACTGTGTACCTACTATGGTCTAATACCTACTATTAATTTTATTGTTCCAAAAAAAATGTCATCAATTTACAATCAATTAAAATTGAAAAAGAAATTACAAATTATACTTAAAAATATTATGAATCTACCTATTTACAAAAAAAACTTATAATGCAACATAAAATAACCTATTTAAAAGTAATTTAAACACGAAATTACCAGATTTTGTTATATTTTTTTTAAGAATACCAAGTTATTTCCGTTGCGAAAAATTCCAAGATATTTTCAATGGATGATTGAAGTTTCCGGTTCGGGTTCGCTGTACCCATTGAAAATCAGATCCGTAACTCAGTGTATAACCGAATTACAAATGAAGTCTTATTTAATTTGTGTATTTGCTGCGCGACCCAGTTTCACTGGATGGCTTTAGTTAATTTGTTGAATTAAATTATACTCATTTTAAGGGTTCTGTACTCAAATTATAAAAACGAGAACCCTTTTCTTAACCTCAAAATACACGGGCGACACTGACACTGTAACTTTACATAATAGAGCCCACACGTACAGCACACCTGTACGAGTATATGTCTATACTAATATTATAAAGAGGAAAGAATCGTATTTTTGTGTATGTGTGTGCGTCTGTATGTTTGTTATGAATAAACTCAAAAACTACTAGACAGTTCTTCACAATTCTTAGATTAGTCAATTAGACAATTCTTTCACTATTAGCAACCTACATTAATTCTGAGTAAAATAGGCTACTTTTGATCCCGATATTCCTACGGGGTCGGGATTGACTGGGGTGAAACCGCGGGACGCAACTAGTTATAAAGAAATTCGTGCATGTAGGTGTGAGCTCTATATCTTGGTAAAGTTGCAACGTCAGTGTCGTCCGTGTATTTTGAGCTTTTAAGACTCTATTGTCCGTGGCGATTAAAGACATAGGCTACTTTATCCCGATAATCCCGCGCGAGCGGGACAAACGCGTGTGAAACTGCGGGGCATGCTAATAAATAATATAAAAAAAACCTATTGTTTAGGTTTAATTTTTACGTTTACTGTGGCATGAAGTTTCAAACTTAACAGTTAGAACCAAACGTTACATAAAGTTAGACTTCGCTTATAAGTAAGGGGGTAAGTATTTAGTAGGTACCTGTATCACTCTCATCACTGCATCGTCTCTGTAACCATCGCTGCACTAATTCGATGCTGGTTTCTTCACCAGCTAACATTTTCCATTCACATAGTATTAAAATGATATCACCTTGTTTGATCCACAACACTACACATTATTTTACTTTCAATGTTATTTGGCACACGTCCTATTAATATAATGAAAGCGGATTTTGAATCAGACACTGGCACAAAACACAGGGAAAAACCACACAATATAAATAAATAGAAATTTAATAGTTGAGGTGTTGCAAAAAGTTTGGTAATAAAATAGAAATAGAATTTAAAAATAGAACGTAAGAATCTAAAATATAACACTGTTTTTCTTTTTTTAATCGGATTGTTGTTGTTCGATTTAAAAAATACCGTTCTATTATAAAGACGAATTAAAAAGAAAACAAATTAATTTTAAAAATCGAACGAATGTCAGCGAGTTACAGCGTTCAAATATCGAATTAATTAAACAGCAAGAGTGTAAACAACATAAGTAAAAGCAACAGTTATTTTTGCAGTCATTCTGATTTTTTTAATCCGATTTTGTACCTTATTACAAAAGGTTAAGGCGTAGCTTCATTTTGTGGTTGACTCACTTATTTGGTAAAGAGGTAGGTTGGCTAATAGTCGTCAAGTCAGACACTTATGTTGAGACGGTATAAAAAGTGGGACGAGAGTTCAAAGTATATTGATGACCTAGCAATCGCAGCGAATTTCCAATATTTATACCTATGGATTGATTCTTGGTATAGAACAAATTGCGTTTCAGAAAAAAATAAACCAAAGAAGGTGTCTATTCCTGTCTTCATCCGGTAGAAGAACGAGGAATATTATGTCCTCGTGTATTTAAGATCGTTATTTTTAGTGTCCAATCGCGACCAAGTCCATTGTAACATGGTTGAAACGTCGAGGTAAGAAAAAAAATAGTAATACGTGATAAAGACCCGTGGAAATGTAACTATGTTAACAATCGTGTGAACTTAAAAAGTTTATCGTTATTTCGGTCCTTTAAAACCGAATAATAAGATTGATAAATAGGTACCTAATATTTAATAATATTTCATATCAGCATTGCGAAAGTCGATGTTTTTTCTTTCTGTTAAGCAGAAGCTTTTATTATTAGGTCTTATCTTTAAAAAGTTAGCCCCGGCATATAATAGGGTTACCCCATCTCTTCCCGCGGGTGGCGGGGTTATATGACATGTAACTATGGATTTATTAATAATGTATTGTATTGTATTGTCGGTGGTGTAAGGCCACTAAGGGATCTGAGGGAGTCTAGCAAACCTTAAGTTCTCCCCGCGCGGTGGAGGATAAGCTGCTTGGTTCCTAGGAGGGTTGGTGTCAGGCAGGCGGCCGGACGTAAAAATATTGCCAAATTTATTTGCAGAAGGTATAGTCAATGATGTTGATGACTTACCTACTGCACCGACCCCAAAAAAAATGGCGTTTAGCGGATTCCGGGCTCCCTTGAGGGATGCAACCGCTCTATGTTTGAAGTTTCTGATACTTCGAGTCCGATCTCCATAATTTTCTATGTAAACTGCACGACGGCAACGAGTGGTCTGAACCACTCACCGCAGGAGTCCGACATCGAACGAAAATTAGCAGAAATCGAGCTTTGCAAATCATACGAAATGGCACGAGCGATTATAAAATAAGGCTCCAAATAAGAAGAAGAATTGATCTTTGTAATTAGCTTTATCTAGAACATGTCTAGAAAACATAACTACTAAACTACAATAGTCCGGCTTGGCAAAGTTAATTGCCTAGAGGTTCCTTCACCAAGCGGTTAGTAACTAGGTAACAAATGAAAGTCTCCACAGGGCTCAATTAAGCCCAGAGGTAACCATACAAAGATTACAAAGACACCGAGTTACAAGAACATAAGGACGTCTAATTAAACTGAAGAGGACTTAGTTAGACTTCATTTGTTAAATATAAAGCCTTTGTATTTGAAAAGTCTTCTTCAGAGTATCAAAAGGGGTCCTTGGTCCGTTTCGGACCAGTACCTGCTCTATAATATTTGCTTCTGAAACAAGGGAGAGGCAAAAAGACAGCTGTCGAATTTCATTGTTCATCATTTTGTGAGTACAAGGCGTTTCTATAGTTCAATTTCTCTTACTGTTGTTAATAAATGTTTATTTCTTTCTGTCTTCCGTCTAAGTATATAGAAGTTTTAATAGAGTCGGTATTTGCACAGTGCAAATAGTTACCAAACAGGCGTGTATCAGTTACCAGCTTTCTGGCATACTTCTACGGAACTTGACGTTTAGGTCAATACTTGGTTGGGTGACCGATTTGTGTGGCAAAAAATCATTTTCTCGAGCTCCTCCGTGCTTCGGACGGCACCTTAATAGCAGTTGGTCCCGGTTGTTATCTCTGATAGCAGTCGTTAGGTCAAGTTAGAGACCTTAGGGCGATCTGAAAACTCTAACACTAGGTGAGCCACACCACTACACGAAAAGAAGAGAAGACTTAAAAGTCTTCTCTTCTCTTAAAGCCCGCGTCCGTGTCAGTCCTAAAGGACTGACACGGACGCGGGCGCGGCGATCATTGAGCCTTCAATTTTAATATTATCTTAGTAAATTAGCGCTCAAAAAGGCGCTATGCAGTTGGGTGAGCACTAATTAAGCTTTTTAAGTTTGTGTACAATCCTACAATGACTAATCTATACTAATATTATAAAGAGGTAACGTTGGTAACATGTATGTATGTATGTATATTGGGGGTAATCTCCGAAACTACTGGACCGATTTCAAAAATTCTTTCTCCATTAGAAAGCTACATTCACCCTGAGTAACATTTGATCCCGATATTCCCACGGGATCGGGACTTACGCGGGTGAAACCGCGGGAATCTGCTAGTGTGTAATACAAATTCAAGTAGGTAAATGCATATTATGTCATTTAAATTTCGCTTCACATTAATTGATGCAAATTAAGACAAATCGTTCAGTTTAATTCATAATTGCCAAGTGCTTTCTTATAAACCTTCTTGACACTGGCATACTGCGTGCTTTTTCAAAAAGCAAGCACAAGCTAGCAAGAAGCAGTACTTTTATGTAAAAAACACTGACATCAACGGTATGAAGGTACTGTTAAAAGTTTATTTAGTCACCCAGTCGAGGCTTTGATCAATTAGAATAACTGTGCAAAGTAATTTGAATATCAAAAGCGGCGGATTGCGAGAACCGAGATTTAATAAACAATATAATAAAATAAAATAATTTACAACTTTAACTCGGCAATTTCTTGAGAACATCTTGACTAAATGACTGTTTTATAGGTTCTCGATGGATTTGTGTTTACTTTCAAAATCTGAGTAATATTATAAATGCAGAGGTTTGTGGGCGAGTGTATGATACATAAAGTATTATACAATACATACACCCAAACACTGACTCAAAACTTTCATAAGTATTTGTTATGATTTCCCTTGAAATATAGTGAACTATGGTTTGTCAGTGTCCACCAGTCTGATTCGTAACGTACTTCCTAACTGACTCGTCAGTGCTCCGATTCGTAAGCCGGTGCAGCCAATAAAAAAGACGGGTTAAACTTCAGTCGTGGCTAACAAATCCAGAAGGTATCCTCTAGGAAAGCTTTCTATGTTACATCTCAGACCTCTATCAATCACAAAAAAACACGTAGAAATTATGGCAATTTGGTAGAGCGATGAATATCGGAATTTATTGGATTATTCCCTGGGATTGTTGGAAAAAAAACACATTTTTTTTGAGATTTAACAAAATTAAATACTTACTTTTTTTTAAATTGGGTCTATGGAGCTATTCACCGACCGTGGTCGCGAGAAGACAGGTTATGACAATGATTATCTACAACGCGATCTAGACCTGAGTTTCTAATAATAATGACGATTCTAACACCATGTTGATAAACAGGACACGATGGAAATGAGTCTTGCCGCGTGAAAGATCGCGTTTACGATACTAAACCTAAGTGTTACCTCGCTTGTGAACGTCGGTAGGTACATAATAATAATGTTAAATTAGCACAAGGTTGCGATTTATCACGCCGTTAGGAGACCGGCCTCAGCAGTGTTACCAACTAATCTAATCCCCCATTTTATTTCTTAAGGGGAAGTCTACCTACTCTTTTCTCCATGCAAACGTAGTCGACTGTTTTCTCTCTGGATAAAGTCATTACAGAAAATATGTTTATGCAATAAAACCTATATCTGGCATATTTTAATTTTTCATATTATAATTTTTCTAAATTTTATTTCTATTCTTACTGGAAAATGAAAAATCAAACAAAAGGGGCATGGTCAAGGCAGATATTATGTTATATTCAAGGCAGATTGTTATGAGCAAAAGTTTATGACATAACAAATTTGCTCTAATGTCATTATCCAGAGAGGAAACTACGTTCATTTTGAGAAGGAGTAGTGGACTTTCCTCTTAACTATTTTACTATCCCGATTTGGCGGGATTTTCAAAAACCTTTTCTCACTGAATCCCTCTACATACCACAAAGAACACCAAATTTCATGTCTCTAGGACCAGCGGTTTGGCCTCTGCGGTGATAGATATATTCAGTCAGTCAATCAATCAGTCAGGATATTAAATTTTATATGTATGGAATAATCTCTAGAATTATAATCAATATTTTCTTTCTTTCATACGTGTAACGGTTTGACAGACTTATACGAATTTGTTTGTGCAAAGTTTCAATGATCACCGGTGGTAGATTGAATCGACAGCTGTCTGTTGAAAAATGTATTATTATATTGTATAGTCTGAGAGCCAGTTACGAAATGCCTATAGTACAGTAAGTGGTTGTAATAAGGCTCATAATTTAATTTGAATTAGTTGTGAGTGTGCAACGTCAAATACAACGTCAGGTAGTGGAACACCTGGAAACTACATTCATATTAGATATAATGAAGAAAAAAAAACCCACGGGATCTTTTCGCTCTAAATTGCAGGAGCTAACTTGTGCAGTTCTTAACCTTTGATTTCTTTTTCATTTAAGTATTTAAAAAATAATTTAATAACATTACAAACAAAAAAATCACTAAGTTAATTTTAGTAAGTTATACACTGAAAACCGCTAATAGGAAAAATTAAATGCTGGAACTATTCCATAAGTCCTTATTAAGAACTGCACGAGTTATTTAGAACTGAAAGTAAGGCCTCTGTTTTATAGATCTAGTGGGAATGATCCAATTAAACTTGGTAAGAATGAAGGGAAGAAAACAAAGGGTTCAGGCGAATGGAGGAGAACAATGCACCAGCGGCATTTCCCCCTCAGTTATTATTTCACGCGTGATAAACCTAAGCCTGGGCAAAAACATCTATCAGTATATTTTTAATTAAACCAATATTAAAACCAAAAGTCCTGCTTGCATTAAACATATTTTTATCTACTTGTCTACTATTCTCGCCGACTGTATCTAGATAAAATTTTATTACGTTTACCGGTAGCTCAACAAAGCTGTATAATAAAGTCAGATAAGGCATACACACGAGTGTTGTATGTATCTACCACAATGACGTCACGCACGAGTACGACACGGTAACGAAGCTATCCTATCTTACAACGTCATCGCGTCGTACTGTGGAATTGTACGAAGGTAACATGACTAGGCTATACGTACGTAGGTCCTATATTTATTTGTATTGTTACTAACGGTAACGTATCTATAAGAAAACAAGTGTAAGAAAAACGAAAACAATTGACATCTGATTTTATCGGGTTCGATGATAGGAATGGATTTTCTTGTGATTTCAGTTTTTAGATGTAGATTGTGTAGATTTTTTCTGTCAGCCTATTTGTCACACTGCTATGATGGACAAAGTTCTACTATAATATAGGACTAGAAGTTTAGTATGGTAGAAAGCTTTAAAATTTGAGACTCGGAAACAAGATAATTATATTATAGGTATACTCCTTTCCACTGTGAGAATCGGTGGTGTTAATGATGGACGGAAATCGTGTAGGTAAGTTTAAAAAGTGTGCCGAACCTTTCTCTCTTTCAGGTCTAAGGAAGACGGCGGATCTTGTTCTACTGTGCCGTATATAGAAAATAGGAATATTTATGATGAACCGATAGATATTGATAATAATTATTTTATTTTCTGTTCCTGTTGCAACGGCTTTTCACCGCGGTGCAGCGTGGGACCGCTGGTAGTGTGATGTGATTCTTTGCTTCGTGAGCAATCCCGCGTGGCCTTTTTGACTAATTGTTTGTGTTTGATTATTGTTGTAGTTTTAAGGTTTTGTATTTTAATTTTTCGTTTGTGTTTGTTTATTCTGTGTCTCCTTTTCTATGATTCTTTTATTTCTGATTTAAAATCTAAACTATGTCAATGTTTTCAAGGCCATCTTACATTTTTTATTAATTTGTACTTCATGTGATATTATTATGCATAGTTACCCCGCAAACAATATTTTTATTTATTTATTTATTTCTCTACGACAAAAATAGATCACCACCGCCGCCGTAGCATTGCAAATGAATTACTTTCATTTAAATACAGACCTATTTATATACCTACGATCTTTCACAACGTAACATTACCTACCTACCTATAGCTATTCGTAAATAATTCTCATAGTCAATCATTCACCGTCTGTTACTCAATGATTAGCATTCAACGCGCGTGTCGCAACATTGTGGGGTTGATTTTATCAATAGCTCATAAAATTTAATGAATCTCGATAAGAAATCGAGGCACGATACTCGTTCGACGTAAATTGTTTCGTAACAATAAAATTTCATAGATCGCGTATTAGCAGTTACCACGCGCATGATACTGGGTTTTGTTTTTATTGGGAATAGATCTGTAACATATTCATATTCTATACTGTGGTGAAGTTTTATCCTATGTCTTTCTCCCGGTTCTAAGCTACCTCCCCACCAATTATTTACCAAATCGGTTCAGCCGTTCTTGAACGTTCTTGGTGTAACTAACACGACTTTCTTTTATATAATATAGATTAGCTGCACCCAGGGGTATCATCCGCGTAAATCTCGCTCGTCCCCTAGCGATCTAAAACGTTGAATTATAGAACATGCTCTATACTGAGATACACAGCAAAATACCTTTTCAAAATTAACCTAAAAGTTTTTTCAACCATGTTTAAAAAGTCTCAGTCTGGAAAACGTTAAAGGCTAAGAACATGCACTGGAATGCGCCATATCCAATGCAAAAACCCGATTCAAAATTGGTTCAGCCGTTTCTGAGAAATAGTGACGGTCACACACTTTAAAAGAGCTAGTTGATTCGATGAAAATAAATACTTAAATACTCATTTTTAGGGTTCCGTAGCCAAATGGCAAAAAACGGAACCCTTATAGATTCGTCATGTCTGTCTGTCTGTCTGTCCGACTGTCCGTCCGTATGTCACAGCCACTTTTCTGCGAAACTATAAGAGCTATACTGCTGAAACTTGGTAATTAGATGTATTCTGTGAACCGCATTACGATTTTCATACAAAAATAGAAAAAAATAATGAATTTTTGGGGTTCCCCATACTAAGAACTGAAACTCAAAAAAAAAAAATTCATCAAACCTATACATGTGGGGTATCTATGGATAGGTCTTGAAAAATGATATTGAGGTTTCTAATATCATTTTTTTCTAAACTGGATAGTTGGCGCGAGAGACACTTCCAAAGTGGTAAAATGTTGGTCCCCCCCCCCCCTTTAACTTCTAAAATAATGGAATGATAAAACTAAAAAAAGTATATGATGTACATTACTATGCAAACTTCCAAAGAAAATTGGTTTGAACGAGATCTAGTAAGTGGTTTTTTTTAAACGTCATAAATCGTAAACCGCAATTTACCTTTCAAAACAAAATCTGTTGTATAGATAATGGTACGGAACCCTTCGTGCACGAGTCCGACTCGCACTTGGCCGGTTTTAAATTTTCCCAAAGTAAAGCCGAACCTACAGCATCTACTTGTAGAGAAAAATAACCATAAGTAATAGCTATATTCGTGTCTAACTATTTCGAAACTTTCATTACCTATTCCATTCCACAGTTAATGATCAATCTTATTACCGCTTAATAGCTCTCTAACTATCTATTTAAGAGGAGATAACAGATATTAAAGGCCGGTAAGTACGTAGTTAACTATGTTTTCTTCTCCATAATATTCAATCAAACTTTGTCAGGATATTACAATTTATATAAATCGATTTACCTTAGTTTAAATGTTCTAGTTTTTGCGCCATAAAAATGTTAATAATGTACTTGAATCCAAGGTGTACAAGAGGTGTAATAAAACTGCCAACTGACAGGTAGGTATCGTGTGAATGTGGCTAAGTAAAGACAGAATAGGCTATAAATATTGATACGGACAGGGGTTCTATTTTTGAATCGCTTGTGCCACTTCGAGCGATTTATCCGATTCCTTTCGTCCGATTTCGATGTTCGATTTAGGTAATTTTTCTACGTGAATCACACGACCGCAACGAGTAGTCTGGATCACTTGCCGCAGAAGTCCGACATCGAACGAAAATCAGCAGATATTGAGACATTTAAATCGCCCAAAGTGGCACGATCGATTAAAAAATAAGGCTAAATATTTTAGAAAAATACGAATAATTATTATGAAGTTTTTTATTAAATTAACCTGTACGTACTGTCCTACTGCTGGGTCTCCCCCATCTCCCATATAAAGTTAATGAAATAAACATATCTGAGGTAACTCAAATAGTTAAGTTATTATAATAAAATAATTACTCAATCCTGGCAGTATCTACACAGGCAGTATTACCACGCTGAATGGTTTTAATTTGTAAACGCAATATTAACAGATGGGTAATTAAATAAAACATTAGGTATGAAGAAACGAAATCCACCATATTCCAGTTCGAATAAAGTTCAAAACTTTGAACTTATTCATTTAAAAGCAGATTAATAAGATCGTCGAGGTCAACGTCTCGATAAAAGTCAAATGTACTGCGATATTTCACAATTATGGTTATGTATGTTTTAAAGTTTATTAGTTCATAAAATTGGCCGATTCACTTTCCGATTTCGTTGGCTAAAACTCAGAATTTTATTTATGACTTTAAGTTAAATTAAATTATGAATGACAAGAACAAAACAAAAAAAACGAAATTGGTTAGGTACTGTGTATACCAGAATCTGGTGGGATATAGGGTATATGCAAATATACGGCAACCCTTGGGTAATCGGATTATACCATCTTGATACTTGAAAAACGTATTAAACCTAATAAAGCTCACTAATGATATGATTATACATGACAGATGTATCACATTGCCATATAAAAATCATGATTTTTTGTTAAGTGTTCCGTACCTACTTACCTAGTACCTACCCAATTGTGATAGTGGTACGGAACCCTTCGTGCGCGAGTCTCGGACTTAGCCGGGTTTTTTCTCATGCCATGAGATGGCTTATTCCAATTTGAGATTCTGGTACATAATTTATTTGTGACATAAAGCCGGGTTTCCCCACTAATAATAAATGATTATTAATGAAAAACACATACTTAATTAACGATTATTTTGATATTCATACGACTCTTTAGCGCTCTGAAAACGACAAACATAAAGTTTATTCATAAATACGGCTTTTACGAAAAAATGCTTTCAAAAACTTTAGTAGGTACCCGGCGGGACTCGAACCCGTGACTACTGGTTTAAAGCATTTTTTCGTAAAAGCAGTATTTGCTCAGTGTGCTAACATTTTAAAGAATACGACGTACGTTTAACGATGTACATGTTTATGTAACACTAGCACTACTAGCAGTGCCCGCGACTTCGTCCGCCAATTTTTTTTTGTTAATATAATATAGCCTATTAGCCTTCCTCAATAAATGAACTGTCCAACCCTGAAAGAATTTTTCAAATCGGACCAACGGTTCCTGAGATTAGCGCTTTCAAACAAACTGTTCTGCTTTATAATATGTACCTATCATAACATTTAATGTTATTAACAAATTTTGTCACTGTTAGCCTTATTAATAAACGTGTAGTAAGGTTGGAGGTAGTGAGAACATGCTTTGTCTTTTTCCGTGACATGAACTTTCAAAGACGACAGACAGAAACAAAAACTAGAAAAAATATTCCGACCTTACTCCACGTTTATTAATAAGGGTATAACTGTTTACTTTGAAACTTCATGTCACAGTAAAAGACAAACGATACATAGTTAATGCGAGGGATAATGTTTAGGTACCTAGTTTATTTATAATATTTCATGTCTAGCTAACATTTTTTTTTTACAAAAACGAAACTGTCACATTTCCTAGTCCCTTCAACTTCAATATTGACACGAAAATTAAAACGGACTTGCTAATACATGCGTACACGAGAATCGTGACATAAAACCTTCCGACAATAACTATTATTTATTATAGAGATCCACTGAAGATTAGTATCATTTAGATTCCTGCTAAATTAACTAGGGACTAGGTAGATATAGGTACCTATTTTGCTTAAACAAGTTTAGTGTGATTGGTACTGATTTTTTAGGGTTCCGTATCCTAAAAAATTGGTAAAAACGGGATCATATTACTGAATCTCCGCTGTTTTTCTGTCTAATAGCTAGACAGTTGAAATTTTCATGGATGATGTATTTATGTAGTCCTATACAAGTTCTATAACAATAAATACTAAAAACAAAATAAAACCAATATTTATATAATATTTAATATTTATATATGTAATTCCATACAATAAACTTGATATTTATACTTTAAAAACAACGATATCGCGATTTATTTTTACCACTGTCGATGTCGTAAACCAATCACACCTATCGTAAAAAACATAAAATGCTAACGTTTCGTAACGTTGTCAAGGATTTTGTGTATATGTACGGAACCCATCGTCCCCGACTCCTACTCGCACTTGGCCGGTTTTTTTCTTAAACAAGTTAGGTATGATAGGTATATCGATGTTATAGTTAGCCTATCATGTCTCACTCCCACTGCTGAATGGAATATGCCTAATATTGTTTAGGGTTCCGTACCCAAAGGATAAACACGGAAGCCTTTTACTAAGACTCCACTGTCCGTCTGTCTGCCACCAGGCTGTATCTCACAAACCGCGATTGTTGAAATTATCACCAATTTCTAATGCTGTTTTAACAACAAATACTAAAAAGACCCTTCGCGCGCGAGTCAAATTCGTTTTTATTTGTAAAATATGTATCTTATTTCTTAACTTTACCTAACTTTGAATCATTCCCTGATTTTGTGTGAAACCCAAAACATGACCGGAACGAAGTTCAATAAGTCATTATAAAACATCTCTTCAATATTGTCAGAGTTCCTTGAAGTTTAGTTTAAGTTAAATTTGCTTAAATTTGAATCTGACTACACTTTGCAGGTTCAAATTATAAAGTTAACGAAACACGGACAGTTTCCGATGTTTCTAAATTAACTCCGAGTCAATTTTGAATTTGTAAACTTTCTGTAATGATTATAATTATTACTACTATACATTTAATGGAAACGTTTTGTAAAGTGTTAGGCAGTGGTCCGACCGCCGACGCGACGATGTCCGTAAAATGAATAGAACTAGAAACTATAAACGAGTTGGCGATCCGCGGGAAGCGAGTAGGTATTTAAATAAATAGGTAAATATTCTACGACGTTACACAAAGCCCAATCTAGCCCCAAACTAAGGACTAGGCTTGAACTATGGGTACTAGACAATGGATATACTACATAGGTATTATAATTTTTTTTTGTAAATACACATGATACCTACATAGAAAACACCCAGACCAGAAAAAAATATTTATTTTTAGTTTCGATAGTTCTGTCGCCGGGCTAGTTTTATAAGCGAGTGTGCAGGATCAACGAGCGATTACTCGCGCCACACATAAAAATAATCATGAAAAGAAATAGTCAAACGAGCGAGCATCGCTGAACGAGTATCGCTGAGCGAGTTTATTTTTGAAAGCTCTTGTCGCTCAGCGACAAAACTAGTAAAGTGAGTCGTCGCCGGCAGTGTGAACAGTCAAAGAGCCATTTTCAATAATTATATGCATGTCTTTCGTTTACACGAAATGTATATTACTTTTGTGCGTTTCTTATGAGGGAAAATCGGCGATAGTTAGTCGTTTTCTCGCCAGCGGTCGGACCACTGCCTGTTGGTTTACTTAGGCTTGATTTGACCTAACTGGAATAAGCAAAAATTTACGCTTAGATAATCTTTTGTTCGATAAACTATCGAAGTGTTTAAATCGAAAAAAACCTTTAATGCCAAATTGTTGGATTCCCAAAATTTTGAATTTTCCATTATGTCTAAATGATAATTTATGCGGAGAAATGTTATTCATTTCTTGTTCTCAAGCCTTAGCCAAAGTTACTTCTAATCCAACAATGATATTACTCGACTCAGGTTTACTCGTAACTTACTATAAACTACTCATAGTAGTAGGAAGGTAATGACGACTCATTTTTCCTTATTATGTAAGTTTGATTACTACGTACCGATTTAAAACATTAATAGGTACTATAAATAGTACCTACTATACGTAAATAAATAACAACATGCAATTACGTAACGTAAAAAAACGGAAATGATAAAATTAAGACCATTTATCGACGCATTATTGTCGATTTCTAGCTCTACAATCGGGGTGTTACCATGGGCTATATTTTTGAATCGCTCGTGCCACTTCCAGCGATTTAAATAGCTTGATTTCTTAAATTTCTATTGTTTTTCGTTCGATATCGGTAATTTTTATAAGTGCATCGCACGAAGACAACGAGCGGTCTCAACAAATCGTCCCAGGAGTCCGACATCAATCAAATCAGCAGAAATCGAGCTATTTAAATCGCCCGAAGTGGCAAGAGCGATTCAAAAATAAGGCTTCCAGCTCTAGAATTTAGGTATCGGTAGCCAGATGCCTACCTTAATCAAAAGGTAAGTAAACAATAATCTAAAAATAATCAAGTAGGATTAAAATCATCTTGCTGCCATTATAACAAATTATTATCATTTTTAAAAGACTGTGTCAAGGTAAGAAAATTTATAATATATTTATTTTAGGACAACCGATTCAGACACTTTGCAGGTAAAATAAAGCTGGCGAACTACACCCATCATTTTATGTAAATATTGATAAAATAACCTATATTCCTGAATAAATTATTTGAAATTGAAAGTTATAGAAAAAATAAAATAAAAATCATATAATAAAATAGAGATCGTTCGTAATTAAATAACTCAGAAATGATGTAATTAATGCATACAGAATGACAACGATATAATTTATGTAACGACACTACATAAACATCCTTATATACCTATTTATGTACTTGAACATAAAAGACTGTACCTGTTTCAAATTACTTAACAATAAGCGTAATACTAGTATTGAGCTAGGTTAGGTTTACTTATTACTTTGCAAATTGTATACCTAAGTTTAAGTTTTAAGTTAAATCCTGGCTTGAAATTAAGTTAATATTTTCATTATTTATGGGTCTGATTTGCATATTCGTATTTTTAAATTTTCTAACCCCGACGTCTCGACAATATTACGATAGTCTTGGTCGCGAAGTTGTAAGTTACCTTTTGGAAAAAAAACAGACGTAAATTGAGATCGTGCGGGTCTAGCAATACTCCGACGTTCGTTCTGAAGGTCGAATCCCGTTCATCGGAATATTTCTGATAAATAAGAAATTCGGTACCCTTACCATGAGTTACTAAGTAAATACTGGCGCTGTAACGTTAACAGTTTAAACCTGTACGTACACAGCTCCAACTTTTCCTTTTGCACTGGTTGGGTTGCAGCTCATTGCATATATTCCGAATATTTCTGATAAATCAGTAATTCAGTACCCCTACCACTAGTGATTATTAAATACTTGGGCTGTAACGTTGACAGCTTAACCCTGTGCACAAAATCAGAGGATTTTTACCTGTGCACTGGTTGGGTTTGCAGCAGCCGCACGAGCCAAAATTTTGCGTTGCGTACTTGGCCAATCTGATAACGTGACAGTACACGTATTTACGTATTAACTCATGGTAAGGGTACAATATTCGATTAGGCAAGTCCTTAACCTCTAAGACCAAACCACAAAAAAACCTTCAGAACAACTTAAATAATATTTGGTAAACATAAACAAAATTTGATCTTAAAACTGCGTAACGTAATATAACTTGGTAGGTTAATTATATAGGTAGGTATGAAACGATGAAGTTACATACTGACGTTTAATTTTGTTTTAATAAATACTGCTACATTTAATTAACGTCTCGTTAAAATCACACTCGAAATTAAATCAAAGGCACACAAGCACGGTTGTTCAATTTATAACTTTATACTTTAAAAATCCATTCACGAATTTGAACTCTCTCACTGAGAAATAACGTTCAATATCGAATGCCGGTACCGAAGGCGTGTAAACCGCCTAAAGATCTGTTATTGACTGAAAGAAACTTGTAGATACGGTCATGCATGATCCTAATTAGAACGATCGTGCAAACATACCTAACTTGTACCAATATGAATAAGAAGCAAATACCTAACTTATCTTAAACTTAACTACTTAGTCAATAAAGTTCTAAATGCTTTGTAGTTATTTTACTATGATTTCTGTTACACACCAGCGTTATAATAATGTGATTGAGTTAGGTAAATGAATTACTAAACGGTGCGTTGAATGTACACAATTTTAAGGAAATGTCTTAATTTTGTTACAATTTACGGTTAAACCATTTAATCTTCAATGTTTTTCAATTAATCCCGTGTAATTTTTAAAAAAATCTTAGTTTTGGCCGAATGTAAGTTTGCAATTGCATGAATAAATAAAACCGGTCAAGTGCGAGTCGGACTCGCGCACGAAGGGTTCCGTACCATTATCTATACAACAGATTTTATTTTGAAAGGTAAATTGCGGTTTACGATTTATGACGTTTTAAATAAAAACTACTCACTAGATCTCGTTCAAACCAACTTTCGTTGGAAGTTTGCATAGTAATGTACATCACATACTTTTTTTAGTTTTATCATTCCATTATTTTAGAAGTAACAGGGGGGGGGGGGGGGGACCAACAAACTATTCAGACTATGCAAACTATTCAGTTTAGAAAAAAATGATTCTAGAAACCTCAATATCATTTTTGAAGACCTATCCATAGATACCCCACATGTATAGGTTTGATGAAAAATTTTTTCATCAAACCTATGAAGAAATTTTTTTGAGTTTCTGTTCTTAGTATGGGGAACCCTAAAAATTCATGATTTTTTTCTAATTTCGTGTGAAAATCTTAATGCGGTTCACAGAATACATCTACTTACCAAGTTTCAACAGTATAGCTCCTAAAGTTTCGGAGAAAAGTGGCTGTGACATACGGACGGACAACAGACGGACGGACAGACAGACAGACAGACAGACATGACGAATCCATAAGGATTCCGTTTTTTGCCATTTGGCACCCTAAAAAGGTGGGTATGACTGGTGTGAGAGGGAAGATCAGTACATCTATACATTTTAAATGCAAAGTCTTGACTGATTGACTGACTCACTGATCCTAAAAACATATCCTTATTTGAAGAGTGTATTGTTTTGAAATGTGTGGGTAACTACTAAGAAAGGGTTTTTCCGATTTTATTTTGGAATAACAGGGGTGAAACCGCGGGACTCTGCTAACTTTAGATATTATAAAAATTGATCAGAACGAGATGTACGATGACATTGCTTAAGGGCGTACCTACTTATTTTTTGGTAAAAACATACTTAGTAAATTCTTTGTAGCATAAAAATATGGGAAAATATAAAATATGTATGTATGTTCTTGTGAACATAGAAACGATTATTTTCAACTCTAGCAACTTATATATTCTTTAATATCTGTTAAAAATATTGAGGACTGTTCTAGTATATCCAAATCAACAAAAATACAGCGTAAATACAGCTTATTTCAGGGATGATCGAAAGGGGTTGGTTTAGACATCTAAACAAAAACTGTGGTTTAAGTTATACGACTTTTGAAAAATCAAAATTTATTTATTCAAAATTCTGAGGTAGGTAGGTACCTAAGTAATGTTTGACTGGAAAAAAAAATACAGTTGTTTCAGTTGTTTCAAGGTTTAACAAGTAGTTGTTCAAATTAATTAAAAGGTCAACTTTAGGTCAATGACATCGAACTTTAAGATACCGCTGATTTTAAGTAAACTTTAAACTAAAATGCTTAACTAAAATGTTAAACACTACGTACGTAAGTAAGTACATACCTATAATTACTTATGCGGGCAATGTAGGGCAATCGAACGTCGACTTAACGACCCTGTCATATCCATTTTAAGATGACGCAGTGATTGCAGCGCGTGCGCATTGCATGCAATGTTAAACTCTAGTTTGATTGAAATCTTTTATCGAATGTTTACAAAGTAATAGGACATACATACTTTATCTGACTGAGACGGCCGAATACAGAAACGCAACTCAAAACTTAAGTTCTACTTAAACAACTAAGCACCTCTCAAATTCCAAAATTCCTATACTATTTTTAAATTTTGAAGCTGCTCAATTATTTAAGTTCGCCTCAAATTTTATGTGGCGTTTCTGTATTCGGCTGTTACTGTACTATATATCAACGCACAGGCTAAACCGCTGGTCCCAGAAACATGACGCTTGGAGAGCGTGCTCTTTGCGATATGTAGGTGGGTATCCACTAATCTCCTTACTTATAATATAAACGATGACTAACATTATGTAACGTTTGTTTTTAACTGTGACATGAAGTTTCAAAGACAGACATAAACAAACGTTATATAACTTAGTCATGTGATAATCATCATTTATAATATAATTAAATGGATAATGGTTTTTTTTAATTTTTTTGTAGTAAAATAACCTTTAAATTCGTAATAGATAATATTATTTGTAGGAAGCAGCGAAAGAGGCAATAGATAAATAAATAAATAAATACTTTATTTCAACAATAACAATACAAAAGAAACACATAAAAAAAACTTAAATATTGTACAAGTAGGCGACCTTATCGCTCAACGCGATTAAGCGTATTTTAATCACCTAGTCGAAACATGTCGAATTAGGCACGTTAAATTACTTAAGCTAACAAAATGAGGTTGATCTGCATTAGAATTAATTGAATAATGTCGCCTGTAGCCTGTAGCATACGCGTTGATTGACACGCTGAGAATTACTTTGAATGGAATTGGATTAGTTTGATATCGTAAATTAATGTAAGTAAGTTCCTAATACCTCTAAGGTTACGTTCGACCAAACTAGAATAAGCAATATATAACAATTCTCCGCATAAATCGTCATTTTTTTCGATTGAACATCTTGAGAGTCTCTCGAACAAAAACGATTTATGCGTAGAATTGCTTACCATACCTCGGCAGCTGGAGACCTAGAATAACACATAGGCTACTTTTTATCCCGATGTTCCCGCGGGATCGGGACTTGCGCGGGTGAAACCTCGGGGCGCAGCTAGTGTATAAAATCGAAGCATAAAATATGAAACGGTCAAAATATTGAAACTCCCACGAGATCGGGATTAAGGGATTGAACTCAGCAAGTTTTATATAATCCAGAGATACTACCAGGTAATTACTAAAGATCATAAAACGTGCAAGTAGGATTGATAAGATAGCTTGTTGTTAATACACTAGAAGGGATAAGATAAATTCGGGTTTAAATGAAAATATATCAATCTATACTAATATTATAATAAAGAGGTGTAAAGTTAGTAACTTATGTAATGTATGTTTATATTTTTCGGGTAATCTCTGAAACTATTGGACCGATTTCAAAAATTCTTTTACCAATTCCTGCGGTTACAGCCGCGTAAGTCCTGATCCCGTGGAAATATCGGGATCAAAAGTAACCTATGTAACTCCCTGATAATCTAGCTTTCTATTGGTAAAATAACTTTTGAAATCAGTCTAGTGGTTTCTTAGATTACCCCTAATAAACATACATACACGTTACCAACGTTACCTCTTTATAATATTAGTATACATAGATGGATTCATATACATACACAACACATGAGAATAAGAAAACAATATTGCTATAACTGTGGATTTATTACAGAACAAAACAAAATTCGGTGGGATTTGTATAAGTATTAATATAGTCTGACTGATCCAACAGCAGAGTAAAATTAGGTCAAGAATCCGATGCGTAGGTACTATTTATCCCAGTCTTTGGAGCTGAATACAAGCTCCAAAGACTGGAATAAATAGTACCTAAAAGATTTTTCAACACTTTCTTGTGAAGTGTGTGACTGATGGTTCCAAGAGTTTACTTTTTCCAACTCTAAATATACCTATACCCTATTTCAGAAACGTAGACCAAAAATGTAAACAAAAATTCCATAGATTTATTTGAAAGTGACAGCTCTTTATTTACTTTTTCCTTTAAAATTGACAGTTGTTTGCTTACCTTTTTGATCTAAGTTTCTAAAATAGAGTTTATGTAACTCTACTTTAATAGCCTTATTAATAAACGTGGAGTAAGGTCGGAATAATTTTACCACCTTTTGTTTCTGTCTGTCAACTTTGAAAATTCTTGTCGCGGAAAAAGACAAAACATGTTCTCACTGCTCCGACGTAACCAAATAAAAAATAATGGTTATAAATATAAATGTGCTACATAAGTCGTTAACTAGTAGATTAGGGTCTTAGGCTTAATTAATTATTAAATCCTTATTTTATTTTTTTAACGAACTAATTACTAATTTTACGCGTAGATAAGCCTAATAATTAGGTAATTTTCCAATGTTAAGGAAAATCACAACATCAACAATTACGCACCTTAATAATTTTCCACGCACAATGGCGAAAATAGTCCGCCGAAACAATAATATGAAGGTACAAATGTAACATATGTACAAACACACACACACACACGTCAAACTAAAATTAAACTTAATTTTCTTTTTTTTATTACTTTTAACAGGATTGACAATCCTGATGAAGAGACCTGTTAAGGTCTCGAAACGTTGAGCATTGAAAGTAATAAATACCACGCGATTAAAACCAAAAAATGAGTTTAATTTCAATTCAACATCGCGAAAACAGAAGAAAAACACGTAAAAATCCTACCTTTTCGTTTCTTAATAAAATGTCGATGCATCTTCTCAAAAACAGCGTGCACTCATTTCTCACAACACAAAAAACCCCGTACTATTGTCTCACAACACAACTGAAACTGAAAAAAAACAGCGAAGGAACTCTCTCCTTGACTCCGTTATCAGCACGCGATCTGACGTCGCGGCCGTGTTCGACGTGATAACAACGGCTTAGTAATGTAATTCTTCCCCGCTTTGTATTTCAATCCAAATCGCACTAATCTTTAGATAATTTATCGCGGGGTTATGCAACACATAGGCCGTTGCAAGCCGATACGTAGAGGCTCCTTATGTGTACCTAACAAGTTAAATACCAATATATGATTTTGATATCAAACAATTAGGTAATAATAATTAAATTATTTATTCGTCATGTAAAACTAAACAATTAAAAAACAGCAAATGTAAAGTTAAAAAAATGTAAATTACCTAAATAAATAGCCCATGATCGTACCCGGCGCAAAGGAGCCGAGGATGCTAGCAGCATCGCCATTAGGTAAATATGACTTGATATGCAGTATATATTTCTAAATATTTTAGCAATACACAATTTTAAAATAATATAGGATAAGTAGTGAAAACAATCATGTTACCTTATCAAAATAAATAATTATCTTCGTTTCCTGCGCACATTCCAAATTATTTGGGGTCGGCACTAGGTACCTACGAGTAAGTCTTCATTGACCATACACTGCAGATTCCCAAGGTCCCGAGCGTCCCTATTCTATACCGGGCCGGGGCTAACGGTAAACTCAAACTCAAAATATGTTTATCCATATATATATTCACTGATAATTTTAAATTGTCAGTAATCTATAGTGTGTCTTCGGACCTCAAACGAGAAGACACAATTCATGGTTTTTTTTGCAGTGATCATGTGATTCACATTGTCGCATAATTACTTTACAAAATATATAAAATGAAAAATACATTAATATGTACTTTTTCTTTTTTCGTGTAGGTATAGTGGTGTGGCTCACCTATTGTTAGAGTCTTTAGGTCGCCTTAAGACTTCTAACGACTGCTATCAGAGATAAGAAACCGGGACCAACAGAACTGCTTAAGGGTCCATATAACCCTAATTGCGTGACAGGGATAACGCTAGCGAATATCAGATGCGTTAATGAAGGACGTAAGATGCTACTACGCAAAATTTTAGAGCGTAAAATCAAACAATAGGTAATAACACGATAATAAAACATTAATTTAGAAATTCAAATCATGACTGCACTGTATTGAGCTAAGTTCAGTTCTTATACAAAGTTTTATTAGTTTACGTAAAATATTGACTGAGTAAAATCACTTATTTGTACAATTTAGAGGGAAGTTTGGGATTTTTTTCTATCGAGAAAATTTTCGGGAATCGTTTTTCACGTCATAACAGACTTAGTAAGTATCCTCGACTTTAATAAATATGGTTTCAAAAATTTTCGTTTCTAATAACTTTTGTAGTACCTAATTCATCCTAGAAACATCAGTTCTGACCTACTACGAGGCCTTAACGCGCTTTCCGGACGCCGGAAGCACGGAGGAGGTCGAGAAAATGATTTATTGCCACACAAATTATCTAAATACTTGGATAGGCCCAAGTATCCATGACCGCGCCAAGCGTTGCTTAACCCGCTCGACTGTTCAAGATTTTCACTATCAAACAACGCCAAGAGATTGCAAACCCACACAAATTATTTAAATAAATTCTTTACAAAGAAAATTATTCTTGTGAAGTTTTAAGAATACGTAATTTTTAACAAAAGTAAATTTTAAAGTAATTTATATTCTAACTCAAGTAATTCTGAAATTCCAACGTGACTCAAGGAAAGCAAGAAAGTAAGCCAGAGGGAACCCTAATATTTTCTAAAAATAATATTTGGTAATCGAAAAAAATGTGTCATCTTATTAGTGAAAACATGTCTGTATCTAAGGTTGCTTGTTAGCAGATCTAAAAATGATAGTTTTAGCAGTGTAGTTTCCAATATTGCTTTTTGACAGGATCACAATTAAATAACTATACCCCTGTCATGAGTTGCTATTTAAATAGTTACGTAGGTACATACACTATAACGTTAACAGTTTAGGCATTTCCGCAACGAAAAATATCGGGTCGCGCGGTCGACAATTCGCGAACTGTTAACGTTACAGTGCACGTATTTACGTATCAACTCATGGTAGGGGTACTGTTATCCCGAACCGATATCGTTAACCTAACAAAAAGCAATAATTACAAGCAGATTTTTTTGCCCAAATTATCTACTACCACACACACAACTACCAGCAGAGCGTCTGAAAAGGTGCAACTGTGTACAGTGTCAAAGGGAACATTTCTGGCAGAATCTGCAAAATTACCTACCTTTTTAGACACCATGGGGCCTATTCCGCTCAACACAGCGATCGAGGTCAGGTCATAAACACAGTAAACATAATAAACACAATAAACACAGGTCTATTGTCTCCAAAGACATGACATCGGTCTAGAAGTTTGTCTCAGATTAGCAATTATAACAGCAACGGTACCTGCGATACGACCTTCATACAAATCCTCATCATTGTTATTATCAATCATTGATCGCAATGATAATTATATTGTAATCATTCTTCGAATTGTCTACTTTTTATAATGCTTTTGCGGTAATGACAATAATAAATTTATTAGAACAATTTTCACTGTTGGATTATTGTTTGTTTTCACAGTTGTTGCCTTTTTATTTGCAACTAGCTGCGTCCCGCGGTTTCACCCGCGTAAGTCCCGAAAAGTAGCCTATGTTACTCAGGGTGAATGTAGTTTTCTAATGGTGAAAGAATTTTTTAAATCGGCACAGTAGTTTTGGACTTTATTCATTACAAACATACACACACACACACAAATACAAATCTTTCCTCTTTATAACATTAGTGTAGATGTAGATGTAGATTTGTGATAGTGGAATGAAGGGATTTATTTATGAAGAAAAGCGTCGTGTAAACAAAAATTTATTTACACAGATCTCAACTAAATTTAGACCGTTCAGAAATGTAAATAAATATGTTTACTGAAGTGTGTTTAGCCCTACTGTATATATAATGCCGAAAGTCCACCGCAAACTAAACTAATAGTCTAAGAGCCCGTGGATGCAAGACCTACGTAACAACGCGGGACTCTTATGAAGTTTGGCTTGCAGTGGCTTTGGCAGATAAATGGTAGGTAATAAAGGTGTCCAAAATATAGGTACCGATCTAAATTCGTCAATGAAAAAAGTATGATTTTTAGTATTACGTTCAGAATATTATGAAAAATCACGTCATTAATTGCTAGATAAACTAAATTAAAGGTCAACTTAAGGCCAATGACCTTATTCTAAGAAACAGCTGATTTAAAGTAAATTTTAAACTCAAAAGTTTCGAAAACTACTTTGTATTTCCAAAAGTCGTAGAACAAAAGTTTAGTAGACCTCAAGAACAATCCCTTTTTGGCTTAATACCGCTCCTCGGAACACCCGGTAAAGTAGATAATATTATACTGCCTCGGGCTCGTCCCTTCAGCCGAAAGGGGGTTGTTCTGAGGTTTAGGCGAACAACTTTTGTTGCAACCGAGAACCGAGATGCAACCGAGAACATCGCTTGGATGATGATATGATGAGAAGCTAAGTTAAACTAACTCAGTTTAGTTCGCGTTGGACGATCGGCTTTAATATTTATGAGCCTACTCCTTATTATAATGAAGACTACGAGAAAGCAATTTCAAGGAAATCATTAGGAAAGTAATGCCTATTTTGATTATTTGTCTTTTACACGCCAAATCTGTGCAAACGAAACAAGGTTACATAAAATTAATGTTTCTACACAGTAAACAATAAACAAAAATACAGTAAGATAAAATAAATACCAGGTAAAAAGACATGAGTTAGTCAAAACAAGCTCTCTCATTCTATAAAATATTGTGAATAAAAAATAAAATAAAGGCGAATGTTGTGTTTTTTATTATTACAAATCTACCTAATACAGAGAAGCCTTTCGAATTTTACGATGAAGGAATAAATGTTTTATTTAAACATTTCTTTAAGTCGTATGTGCTGTATTTCCTAATGTATTTTCACTGTTCTTTTTTCCAATATTTCGGAAAAACCAGACCTTTTTACTAAGACTCCACTGTTTTGTGTTCAGCCTTATTTTTGAAAATCTTTTGCCACATAAGGTGATCTTTTTTCGAATACTTACCTATTATTTGCAGTAAACAGAGCGATTATTAGCGATTCCATTTATGTAACCTACTAGGTACGTATAAGTAACCTACTTTCAAAGAGATTATTCGCGAATATCATTGTAGAGTCAACAAGGACAACTTGTTGCTTAGATTATATTTGTAAATCCAGAGATAAGTCTTTGACATGTTATTATTTTGGTTCCCCGCCGCTATGTATGATTCACTCAGAAGTCTGGCCGGAATATTAAAATGTTCAAATTTTATTACTATGTTTGCAATCAGCTGGTGAAAATATATCTATTTTTAGACGTAGAAAAGATAAACAATATTATTTTTATCTTAATTTATTAGTTAGCGACTCAAATCACGTGTAAAATGCGCTGAATGTAGTTCAGGATCATCTAAAATGTGGCAACCGGCCAAGGCAAAATATATTCTTCCAGTGAATAAAAATGAAGAAAGAAATTTTATTGCATGCACCTCATACTATGTCAAGCTAATACGCTATATTCTATATATATTAAAATTATGGCAGAATAAAAAAAGCTTGGTGGAGAATGTCATCATAATTTCCGACACCGTATTTCATTTGATCATGACTCAAATTCAAGTAACAAACAACTGTAAAAATAAACTCTTTTTTCGGTTTTGTCTATCTGTCAGTCAATCCTGAAGAAGGTAAAGTAAAGATCTTGAAACGTAAAAGTAATAAACACCACGCGATTAAACCGAAAACAAAATCTATCTAACATCGCAAAACGGAAGAAAAATCTAACCAACTGTAAGTCAAAATAAAAAAATCAGATAGCGTAAACCCCTATAAATACAAAGGTCATCGATGGTTTTAAAATAATTATCCATTCACCAGACTGTTTATAATAATAATAATAGATTAGAATTTTAACAATCAAACCTACTCTCCGCCTCTCCGCTGGGTATCCACTTAGGACCTCAATTAAATAGTAGGTATACTTAGTATTGATTGAATTTTATGTTGTCAAATAGAAAAAAAAAAGCTTTTTATTTCTGAGTGATATCACCGCACCGGTGATAGTGAGAGGAAAGGATACCTACTCGTAGGGGTATGGTCAGGTCATGGCTGATATGGCATGAACATATTTTCTCTAATGTCTTTAGAGAAAATATTCAGAGAGTAAACAGTCGACTGACTACGTTTGTGAATTTTGTATGGAAAAAAAGTAGGTATTCTTTTCCCTTAAGTTTTTACATATTCCGATTGAGTTTCGGAACCTTAATCATATCTTATCCAACGTGGTCATTCAGCGGTACTGTAGTGTAGGTATACAGGTTAGTCCTCTTGGCGAGATTATGAGATGATTAAGAAGCGCGTTCAATATTTAGACTTTCTACAAACAAAGTCCTTAATCAATGATCATAACATGATTAAATCTGGACTGCAAACAATCGGCGTCCGTTGAACTTTGATTATTTTAGATCGAGATAAAACAGACGGAATCCGTAAACAGAACATCAAATTGTAATAAATGAATCATACTTTTTAGGTCGATCGCCAAAACATCAACAACGGGACGAAAGATTAAAAACTAGCTGCGACCCGCATAAGTCCCGATCCTGCGGGAATATCGAGATAAAAAGTAGCGTATGTGTTATTCCAGGTCTATAACTATCTACATACCGAGTTTCATGGTAATCGGTTCAGCTGTTTTTACGTGATTGAGTAACAAACACACACACACACATACATACTCACAAACTTTCAGTGCCTTATAATATTAGTAGGAAGGATAGGACGATTCAACTAGACTATTAAACTAGAAGACAAATAAAAGAAAATGCAACAACAGTAAATACTCTATATGAGTTTAAAACTGCTATTGTTAGAATGGTCCGTGTTGAATAAATTTCGAAACTTGTTAGGGAACTTTAAACTTCAACATTTATAACTTTAAAGTACCACAATAGATGTAAATAGGTACCTACCTACTCGGTTTAAGAGGACAGTCTACCTAGTCTTTTTCCATACAAACGTAGTTGACTGTTTCCTCTCTGGATAAAGACATTAGATCAAATATGTTTATGCCATAAGTCCTATTACAGGGTGTTTGGTGGAGGGTTAGACAAACCTGGTGGGCGTGTAGCTGGACCTATTTGTAAAAAACAATTTGAAGGAAAAGACCCTAACTCTTCACATTTTTTTTTATGATAATTTTTGAGATTTTTTATTTTTTTCCCAAATTTTACCTCTTTACCCTTACAACTTTTTTTTGCACATGTTTTCGCTTAAACTTTTTATTCGATTTTGGTCCCAGATGTATCCTTAATCTATCGAAGGCATTGTTAATCCAAAATAATGAGAAAATAATTAGTTATGGGCTCTCAAAGTTAAGAAAATAAAAAAATGTTGTCCGAAAGGTCAACTAAACATGATTTTAAAAACAAAACTATTAGTGATCGAGGAGTTCAAATACTCTTAAAAACTGCGCTTGACATCCCTTATTACAACGGTGTAGTCCACGTAGCATAAAAATCTACCAACTTGTCAAAAATAAGGCTTATGGGGAAAATGGAGTGAAAATTTAAAGGAAAAAATACACATTTTTATTTTTTTAAATTACGAATTTTGTTCCAAAACATCTCCCATAGTTCCAATACATAATGTGCGCGAAAGGTGAAGCCCATGAAACGGTCTCACAGTAAGAGAATTCCTAGACAGAGCGTTCCCAACTAGAGAGTTCAGAAACTCGTAGATTAGGTGACTTGGCCCCGTTTCATGGGCTCCACCTGTCGCGCACATTATGTATTGGAACTATGGGAGATGTTTTGGAACAAAACAAAACATTTAAGAGATTTTTTCCTTTGAATTTTCACTCCTTTTTCCCCATAAGCCTTATTTTTGACAAGTTGGTAGATTTTTATGCTACATGGAATACACCGTTGTAATAAGGGATGTCAAGAGCAGTTTTTAAGAGTATTTGAACTCCTCGATCACTATTAGTTTTGTTTTTAGAATGATGTTTAGTTGACCTTTCGGACAACATTTTTTAATTTTCTTATCTTTGAGAGCCCATAACTAATTATTTTCTCATTATTTTGGACTAACAATGCCTTCGATAGATCAAGGATACATCTGGGACCAAAATCGAATAAAAAGTTTAAGCGAAAACATGTACAAAAAAAAGTTGTAAGGGTAAAGAGGTAAATTTTGGGAAAAAAATAAAAAATCTCAAAAATTATCAAAAAAAAAATGTGAAGAGTTAGGGTCTTTTCCTTCAAATTGTTTTTTTACAAATAGGTCCAGCTACACACCCACCAGGTTTGTCTAACCCTCCACCAAACACCCTGTATATAAGCCATAACTATGCCTCTATGTTTTGTTTTTTTTTTTCATTTTCTAATTCGAATAGAAATAAAATTTAGAAAGATTAGAATAAGTAGGTATGAAAAAAATCAAAACGTAGGGACATGGTCATGGCTGATATAGGACTTATTCCATAAACATTTTTTTTCTAATATATTTATCCAGGGAGGAAACAGTCGGCTACGTTTGTAAAGTTTGTATGGAGAAATGAGTAGATAGACTGCCCCCTTAAAGTGTATTTGCTAAACATGTAAAGCGACCATGATGTTTATAAATGTTTCTAGTATTTGATGTTCTCTTATGTCGCGTCGTAATTAACAGGAAATAAATGAAAATTTTATTTCCGACTTCATTTGTGTTTAAGTTATGAAAGGTGGCAGGAAATGGTACAGATTTTGAATTTACTCAACTGAATGGAAAACAAATTGCTTGCCGCATTTCGAAATATTCTGAATAGGGTAAGCAGGTGACAAGTTTTCAATAGTCCTAAACCAATATCTAATTATTAGAGATGGGCCGACTAGTCGCCGACTAGTCGGGAAAGCCGACTAGTCGGCAAATTATGCCGACTAGTCGGCAACTAACAATAAAATTATACAATAAAACCAATATTTATTCAATTAGTAGTAAAGTTTAGAAGGTGGGTAGTAAGAAAATCGTAAACAAAACACGTCATAGCTTACATACATCATCTAAACATCTAAAATGTCATAACTATATGCCTCAGCTCTATTTTTATTCCAACTTTTATTTTTATTTGAAATATTTTTTCGAAGTTTCGCTACAGCTTTCGAAGTGCAAACTTATCCAAAAATAGCAACAATCGCCGAGTGATCATGATTAACCCAAATATCTCGGAATTATAATGATCTGCATTGCCGACTAGTCGGCCGACTAGTCGGCAATTTTGGAACCGACTAGTCGGCTAGTCTGCTAGTCGGCAGAACCCCTAGTCGGCCCATCTCTACTAATTATGTCTACTAAGTAATATACATAGTATACTTCAAAGAATTCTAGTTTTGTATATTTATGCATAAAATGTTGGTAACCAGTATAGTAGTTTTCCGTGAAAGAGACACGCATACTACATGGGTACTAACATTTACAATATTCATTATAATTAGACAGGACCACGGCCGGTTTAACCCGTTTGCCGAAACGTCGAGGTAATTTAAAACAATGACTATCTTTAACGCGATCTAGTCTAGACCCGTGTCTAATTATAATGATGGACGGAAATCGTGTAAATTTAAAAAGTGTATTTACAATATTATTGGGATTAATATCGTTGTAATTGTCCTGATATTTATTATTATCAAATATGTACTATTCTTTTTTTAAAGATTTTTCAACATAAACATTGCAGAAAGACCCAGATCGTTGGTCCAGGATCCAGCAGAGGACATTTAGGTACGGACTAAATGATGACACTTTTATCCAAAATTGAATAAAGCAGTAGCAGAAACGAGCGTCTAGTATTCGAACAATTACGTTAGTCAATCGTTATCTTTTCGAGCAGCTACATAGACTCTATTGATTTTCATCGAACGCAGATAACTCGAACACTGATAGCCGAGCTTTTACACAATATCGTGATATTTCCATTGGATAAAAGCTTTTTGTATTTCTAATCGAATGAAAAAGGTGGTAAAGGTGTTCCAAACGTTTGGCTGAGTAGATTTATGTAATCTATGTAATACTAGCTGCGCCCCGCGGTACCCGCGTAAGTCTCGATCCCGCGGGAATATCGGAGTAAAAAGTAAAATATGTGTTATTCCAAGTTTCCAGCTATCTACATCCCGAGTTTCATGGTTCCTAATCGGTTCAGCGATTTTTATGTGACAAACACACATACAAAGTTTGTGAGTATGTACTCACAAACTTTCAGATTTATAATATTAGTAGGATTTAACCATACAATATGTAACTTATTGTTTTCATTACAGCATACGCAAAGATACTGGTCAAGTGGATTACCTTGGCTGCTGTATGGTTAGGACGGCGTTCTTCAAAAGAAACACTCCAGAATTAGATGCAATAATTGCATTTTATCTAAGAATTCGCATATAATACAAGTCTTCCAAGAAAAAACCAGGAAGTCGGGAAGAAAACAGAGGCTGAGTTTGAGTTAAATAAAATATGTTTTAAATTGTGGGTCTTACCCACAAAGTATTTTAGGGTTCCGTAGTCAAATAAGAAAAAACGGAACCCGTTGTGGATTTGTCATGTCTGTCTGTCCATCTGTCTGTCTGTCCTTTCGCATGTCACAGCCACTTTTTTCCGAAACTATAAGAGCTAGTACTTATACTGTTAAAACTTGGTAAGTAGATGTATTCTGTGAACCGCATTAAGATTTTTATACAAAAATAGAAAAAAATGTATTGAATCGATTGCGAGGAAACTTGGAATATAGAAATCTGGAGACCTTGAAACACATTGGCTTTTTATCCCGGTATTCCTGCGGGACCGGAACTTACGCGGGTGAAACTGACTCTGCTGGTATATTTACACTAATATTTTAAAGAGGAAATATTTGTATTTTGTGTGTGTGTGTGTGTCTGTGTGTTTGTTATGAATAAACTCAAAAACTACTGAACCGATTTCAATTTATTTCACCATAAGAAAGCTACATTTACCCTGAGCTGTGCCCTGAGTAACATAGGCTACTTTTGATCCCGATATTTCCACGGGATCGGGACTTACGCGGGTAAAACCGCGGGAAGCATCTAGTCTATCTATAAATGTATTCACTCATACGCTCATACGGCTACAGTTTACAAAAGGATTTTGTGAACGTCCTCTAGAGTTTTGGCCCGAGATAAAACGATTTGCTCTGGTTTTGCATTGTGTTAGTCAACATTTAAATAATTTTGCATGCAACTTTGTCATGTAAATTAGTGAATAGTTAAGGCCATTTGTTTTTCAGATTTAGTTTGTTGTCACGGTCATTATGTGGACGTGAATTTGATTGACTTTATTATGTTTTAACTGCCCACTTGGAATAATGGAACACACAATAAAAGAAAATCTGCGTCAACTGACTCGATTTAATCTTTTTCAGTCTCTGACCTCCATAATACCAGTACGCAGGACAGGCGAGATCGCGCACACGCGCACTCGCGAATTTTGTGCCTATTTGATTTGCGCCATGTTGCGCTGTTTTCTATTGATAGTGATGGTGACTGTCACTTTCAATAGGAAACAGTGCAACATGGCGCAGATCAACTAGGCACAAAGATCCAATGTCATTTTGTATGGTATAGCAATTCCAGCGTACTTGTATACTGAACTTAATAGAGTTCAGTGGTATCAGTGCACTAAAAGTGCAATGTTTTTATTCAAATTGGAATATCTCCAATTAGAATAAAAACATTGTCTAAAACAAACAAGATTTTAGATAAATATTAGATAAATAAATTCTACGAGAATTCTAAATGATATTACGTTATTAATTTGGCAGATGTATGTAAGTATAATTTTTCATTACCTAATAATACCTACGATTACTTTAAGCACAGTAAAGTAATTTAAAGTAGGGTTCTAAAATTACAATTATTAGAATGTCTTAATAGATAAAAGTCGCAATTAAATCGAAGGTTGAACTTGTTACGAACACATTTTAATAATAGCTGACATTTATTTCAGATATACTATACATTATACTTTTATTTTAATATAATTTAAATTAATAATCTAAAAATGAGTCCCTAGGTATAGTACCCAAAATAGCTGACTACTTACCAATAATTGACGTTTTTAATTAAGAGTAATTTTATCATTCAATATTATTATATTAATATTTCTTTCTATATAAGTTAAGTTTTATATTTCTTATAAGTAAAATGAATGTAAAATAAACATTAAACTTCATAATATCAAACAAAAAATTAAATGTCTGATTTTTTTTGTTGTCGACTACAATATTTAATGTTGGTACAATTTTATTCTACTAAATTATGCCAGTATGCCGGTTTTATATCTAGAAAGATGCTCACAAAACCACTAACATTTAGTAATATAACTTGGCAATGTAGGTACTTATTTCCAATTCAATCGATTAACTTTCAAATGATGAATACAACCAACAATAGTAAAATAACTCACCTAATCCATGATCAAAATCCAACTCCATCCTCGAAATCTTTCTCATTCTATTCAAAACACTCAGATCTAAAAGAAAATATATTTTATTAACAGTAAAAATGTCATTCTTCAAGTCTTCTAACAACACCCGCGCACTAATAAATGGAACTGACTATCTTTAAAAATCACTACAACAAATAAAAATTATAGATTCGCACTGTTTATCAATAAATCTCTATCAATGTAATCTTTGGTCGGTTAAAATACGAATTTCACTATACAATTTGACAGTAATACCGATGTTACGCCAAGTATAATAAATAACAGTGTTGTAACTATCGACAGTTTTGTCTGTTGTTTATCAGCTAGTGTGTGACGCTACAGTATCACAGTGTCAGTCGGCGCGTTATCGTCTACTGAAATACGAAGCAACAGTAAACAAAGCAGTAGCATTTTCATGTGAATTAATTAAACTGAAACGTCATCAACATTTATTTTTTATTCACTAATTTTTACGTCACCTCGCTTACTCTTGTCACGCAAGAAAGGGACGATTTTTGCAACTTCGCACTTATAATTCAGTCTTCTTTTATAAAGCATAGGGTTACACGTTAACACTCTAGTTAAATTACACTTGATCGACATAAAAACATATTTTTAATACAAAACGACACTGTGCCATTTTGTTCCCACAGTTCATAACACGTTTGCACATTTTTTAGTTGGTTTTAACGGATTATTGTTCTATATTTTCGATTATTTGAATGAACGTAGCAACTTAATGTAGTGATTGTGATAAAGTTGGCGCGTACGAACCACAGTCTAAGGTTGAATGATAAGCGGGTGCCACGCGCAGATGCAAGCATCATGATGTATCTATGTATCTCTTATTAAAATACATTAGACTAGCACACGCAGTTACAGATAAATTTATTCTATTTATTTTGTTTCATTCAAGGACATTGACGATATGACGATATCGATAACAGATTCATGTGATCAGAAATCATTACTCTTTCAGTCTTTGACAGATTTAAACCTTTTGAATCCCTGTCATTTAGTCACGGGCTACTGTTACGTGTTCTAAGGTCGTACTTGCTAGTCCATGTTTATTAAATTATTGTTATCTAATCTGCAACTTGTCTTGTGAACTTGGAGTTCGTTCTTGTCACAGTACAACACAAAACAGTGTTGTTGCTTGCTTGTTGTCTAGCTTTACTCTGACCTCTACCACCCTTTACTACAAGGTAGACAAACCAAAACTCGGGGAATAAAATTGTCTCGCTATGCCTTTTGAATATACATGAAGAAAAGCCTAGGCCTGAAGGCTTGGTGGATACTCTGTTGTTTCTTTTGGGGTAGGTCTCTCTGCAACAATGATTTTTAGGGTTCCATAACCTCTAAAGGTAAAAAGGAACTCTTGTCAGGTTACTCACTTGTCCGCCTGTCTCTTTGTTGTATTAAAATCTGCCTGTGTGGTCAATCGTCCCATTCAAAATACGTATTGGTCATCTGTCCCGTTAGGGTCATTTAAATAGGGTTAAGCGCCTTGGTCGTAATAAATAAGGGGCAACAAACCCTCTCTTTTAAGTCGAAATTAAATGCAAATTTGCTTTAAGATAAATTATTTTTTGACCCTATTGTACTGAGCTAACGTAGCCACTAAAAAGCAATTTATCGGCATCCAAAAGGAGCCCCAAAGCTGTAATATATAAGCTAACGATATGTATGACCAATTTAAATGATACCTCCTAAGTACCTACTTATATTAGTTCAAAGTCTGAAAAAATGCCTACAAAACTTTTTACCACGTAAATATCAAGTGCAAACATTTATTAGATACTAGCTATTGCTCGAAACCCGTCGGGTTTCGGCTAGTTCCAATTCCACCCAGTTGCGTGGTGAATTAAATTCAATTGTCATATTGTTATTCAATATCGCTATGAGTTATTCAGCTATCTAAATACATCAGATAGCTAAAATAGTTCTAATAGAGAGGTAGAGGCCTTCGACCTGGTAGTCAAATATTGCGACCGTCCTCATGCAAGCCAAATTGGCAATAACGATAATCCGAGACAGATCAACTTGCAGCTGTTAAGTTAGGAGACCCGCCCTTAAATAACGGCGGAATAAAGGGAAGGAAAAATAATTAGATTCAGCTATCTAAATACATACATAATCGTAATCGGTCCAGCTGTTCTGAAATTTAAATTATAATATACCTACCTATCTACAACATACCCAACTTAATTTTGTGGATATCTGTATATCGCCAACTTTCAGCCGGCGACGGTCCATATCCAAACTTTTGGCCTCTCTCTTCCAACACGTTACCTCCCACTGTGCAAAATTCCACACTTAAACGGTGGCCCATTGAAGTACTGACCGCGCAAGGCGCTGCCGCGCCCTGGGCGACCGTTTAAGTGTGGAATTTTGCACAGTGGTAGGTAACGTGTGGAGGAAACCCGCGCTGCTCATCTACTGGTACCTACTAATATTATAAAAAGGTAAAGTTTGGATATATGGAAGGACGTTGGTATGACGGAAACGTGTGGCGATATTCGTAAACAATAAACCGATTTTGATGATTCTTGCACAAATATACCTATATTGCATTATCCAAAAGCATATTATGCGCCTAATCCTGAGTAATGTCATTGTAAATAACAAAAACTAATTAAGCAAAAGCAGTAAAAATCATTAAAATTGTAACATTAACTTTAATCATTTAGGAGTCTTGTAATGAGAAGGTGGTTCGGGTTGTCTATCTATTTCTACCTAGTTCTTTATAAGCCGATTCTATCGATAAAAGTCCAAAAAATTGTGATTTACTGCATTGTGGGATGCTATTCTGCTCATCATTCCGAAGGTTCTCATTAGATTTTCACCAAGATTTTATGGAACTACAATTTGGCACTCCTCTCACCATCTCTCACTGTAAAAAAAGAATTATCGAAATCAGACTTCATATACGGAGTACGGCGGGAACATATTCACATACATACCTACATACAAACAATATACGGGTCGAATGGAGAAATTTCTCTTTTTGAAGTCGGTTAAAAACAGCCATTATAAAGAATTTTCGTACGTTTAGACAGATCTGGACATATGGAGACACATAGGTATACGGTATTTTAAGAATTTCCTGCTATTCGGTCTCGGGTACCGGGTCTTCGGGTAGCATGTGTTAATTCCACACAACACACTTCTTCAATACAACAATCAAACTAATTAAGTAAAATTTCCGGAAATCCGGCTTTTTTTAAATTGCCGGATATCCGGCTTTTTTTTCATTGCCGGATATCCGGACATACCGTGTTAATTCCACACAACACACTTCTTCAATAAAACATTCAAACTAATTAAGTAAAAGCAGAAATAACACTATTACCGGATAACCTGACCGGATATCCGGACAAAAAGTAGCCTATATGTTAATCCGGGTCTATAGCTATCTGCATACCAAATTTGGTTAAAATCGGATTAGCCGTTTCTGAGATTAGCGGTAACAAACAAACAGACAAACAAACAAACAAACAGACAAAGTCTCTAAAAACATTTAATTCGTACTAGAAAATATTTTTTTAAGGAGAAATACATCATCAAAAATCCTCCCATGACAGGATTCGAACCTGTGCCCCTCGCTTGC